>RJWJ010017479.1:0-33160 GCA_004363605.1 Indri indri
CAAGAAAGATAAAGAGAAGGGAAAAAAGAATGGGAAAGAGAGAGGAAAGGAGGGAAGACAAGAGAGAGAGAGACAGAGGCATGGAGGGAGAGAGAAGAGGCAACACGTATTGGCCCAGTTAGATAAAGACTGAAAATATTTATCTCATTTAGTGACTTACAAGTCTTTCATGACCTTAGCAAGAGCTGCTCAGCAGAGTGATCGCCCAGCAACCACAGCAGAAAAGATTAAGGATTAATGTTAACAATATCTTCCTCATGGCGTTGATGTGAGAATTAAAAGATTTAATAAAGTAAATTTCCCAGCATAGTTCCTAGGACATAGTACACTAACAATAAATGTTAGATGTTATTATCATTAATGATGTTATTTTTTTTTTTTTTTTTTTGAGACAGAGTCTCACTCTCTTGCCTGGGGCGAGTGCCATGGCATCAGCCTAGCTCACAGCAACCTCAAACTCCTGGGCTCAAGCGATCCTCCTGCCTCAGCCTCCCCAGTAGCTGGGACTACAGGCATGAGCCACCATGCCCGGCTACTTTTTTCTATATATTTTTAGTTGTCCAGCTAATTTCTTTCAATTTTTTTTTAGTAGAGATGGGGTCTTGCTCTTGCTCAGGCTGGTCTTGAACTCCTGAGCTCAAATGATCTGACTGCCTTGGCCTCCCAGAGTGCTAGGATTACAGGCATGCGCCACCATGCCCGGCTTATTTTTTTATATATATATATATATTTTTTTTTAGCTGTCCAATTAATTTTCTTTCTATTTTTTTGGTAGAGACGGGGTCTCGCTCTTGCTCAGGCTGGCATTAATGATGTTATTATTTTCATTATTCCAATATATTAAGAATGTTTGTCTTTGAGAGGGTGGGGTTACAGATTGTGCCCTTTAGGCATTGTTCCAGAGTTATGGAATCATTGACTAATAATGGGCAAAATTTTAAATAAAAATCACAAAAATCTGTTTAAATAAGCTGACCAGGCATAACTGGCTGAGTATAAAAAGACAAAAACAAGAAAAGGTAACTCTAAATTTAAAAAAAAAGCGTATGCGTATTTTATTTTACGTGTACACTGATTTTGGACAATTCAGATAGTATTGCAAGAAGAAATAATAATCTTTTTCATTCCTGTGAACTTATTATAATAAACATGTATTTTTCTGGTTAAAGGAAAAATATAATGTGTAGGCACTAGGTAGACTTCAGAGGAGAAAAAATATGTTTATATGACAAAAGATCAAATTGGAGCCTTATCCTAAGAAGAAAAGATTAAGAGATTATTTAATTTTGGCCTTAGATATTTAAAGGATCTTCATAAACTAGGTGCTGATTAACTGTTCATGAGATTTGTGAAGGAGATAATAAAATGGAACAGCCATAAATTAAAACATGAAGATATCAAAATATCATGAGAAAGCTTTTCAAAATTGTAAGAGGTTACTGAAAAATTGTTATTTATCTGAAATTCACATTTAACTCAGTGTCCTCTATTTTATCTGGCAGCCCTATATTTAAGAGATGAGAAAGTTGAAGCTCAGAGATGGTCAGGAAGGGGCATTCAAACCTCTAGAACAGAAAGTAGAAACTAAAGAACTGTTTCACGCTTTCTGTGCTTATCCCTAGAAGAAAGGGACCCAAAATCACGACCATGGAGGCTACTTCCTCTCCTATTGTTCTGTGTCTTTTGGGAAGCCAGTTGGAAGCATTCATTAATTCAACAAGTGTCAGTAGAATTCTTAGTCACTGCCAGACATTGGCACTACATCATGAAGACAAATAAGACAGACATAGTTCCTGCACACAGTTGGATGAGGAAGGTGCGGATTAAACAAGTGAGCATTGCAGAGTGAGGGGAGTTACGGCAGAGAGACACTCGGCGCAGCGGGAGCATGCTGCGGGCCTCCTCACCACTGACACCACCCGGGAGCTTGTTGGAAATGCAAATTCTCAGGCCCCACCTAAGACCTACCGAAAGACAAACTCCAGGGATAGGCCTAGCAATTTGTGTTTTAACAAAGGCTCCAGGTGATTTTGACCCACACAAGTTTGAGAACCACTGATGCAGGACATCAACCCTTGGTGGTGGTGAAGACACCCAGAGCATCTCTGTCCCGTCCCTCCCCATAGGGATGGGGTGCCATCTCCTCAAGGCCGTTCAGCAGGTGAGGAAAGCAGAAGTCCTCGGTCCTTGCCCTAGTCCAGTAAAACAAGACTAACCAGACGGACTCATAAATTTAAATTTCCCATTTGAGTTGGCCTTTCCTTCAAAGGAAAGAAAAGAGAGGCTTACTTATTCCCCAGACTTTTAAGTCTTTCCCACATATTCAGGAGAAGTTAGAGGTCTTTGAACATTACAGTAGGCCTCAGGTTCTCTTCTGAGAGCCCTAGGATATGTTATTAATTAGCTGGCTTCAAGGAAATCCCTATTTTTTCTAACCTTAAATTTCAACACCCTACAAAAAGCTCCTAGGAGTACCCGAAGGCCCCTATATTTTACTTTTCTTCACCTCTTTTTAAGTACTTATTTGTATAAGGCCCTGTGAGATCTGGCATCTGCCTATTTTCCCATCCTCACAGCTCACTGTTTCTCAACACACAGCCATTGCTCATTGCTCTGAGCTTCCTGACTCCTTGTGGTTTCTAGACTGTGTTTGTTTTTCATATTGCCAAGCCTTTGTACAGACTCTGCCTCTTCTCAGAATGCCTTTCTTATCTCAGTCTGCCTCAAACATTCCTGCTCATCCTTCAGGATTTGACTCAGACTTTAAGCCCTTCTTATTTCTTTTTCTGTCATTTCCATTTGTTCGATATTTCATTTGTTCACTCATCAAATATTTGTGGGCCCCAACTCTGTGCCACATACCCTTTCAGGCATTGAAGATGCAGCAGTGAACAAAACAAATTCCTGTCCTTGAGAAGCTTACATGCTAGCAGCAGGAAAAATAGGCAGTAAATAAACAAATTATTAAAACATACAGCATGTCACGGTATGAGTCCACTTACTTGAAATGCCAAACCAGGAAAAATTAATCTATGCTGTTAGAAGTTAGAATGGGGTTCCCCTGAGAGTGTGGGAGGGAGAGAGTGACTAGGAGAGAGCATGAGGAAGCTCATGGGGGGTTGGCAATATTCTGTTTCTTGATCTGAGTGCTGGTCACATGGTTGTATTCAGTTCGTGAAAATTAGTTGGACTGGACACTTACACGTACTTTTCTGTATGTATATTATAAAGGAAAACATATTTATGAAGTATATCATATGGTGAATAGTCACACACAGAAAAATAAAGCAGGGAAGGCAGATTAGAAAGAGGGGAGGGGAAGAGAGGGTTATAATTTTAAGTAGGCTATCCAGAGAAAGCCTCACTGAGAGGTGAAATTTTAACAAAAATTTGAAGGAGGTGAGGGAGCCAGGTCTGAGGTAGGCAAGGGTTGGTGGGCCTGAGGAGCAGCCAGGAGGCCAGTGGTTAGACTGGACAGAGCGTGAGAGAGTACAGGAGTTGAGATCAGAAAGATAACAGGAGGCTAGATTGCATGGTGCCTTATAGGACATTGTAAGAATTTTGGTTTTTGCTCTACTATGGGAAGAGATGGAAGCCATTGGAGGGTTTTGAACAGAGGTGTGAAATGATCTGACTTATATTTTATAAAGATCTTTTCCGGTACTCTTGAGAATAGATGTAAGCGAGGCAAGGGTGGGAGCAGGGTGACCAGTTGAAAGATTATTAGAATAATTGAGGGAAGAGAAGATGGTGACTTGGTCCATGGTGTTAGGAGTGGAAGGGGTGGGAACAAACTGGATTACATATATGTTTTTCAAGGTAGAGCAAATAGAATTTGTTGACAGACTAGGTGATAGGTGTGAGGGAGAGAGAGGAGTCAATGATTGCAAAGGCCTTTGCCCTGAGCCACTGGAAGAGTAAAATCACCATTTACTCTAATTCAGGAGTCCTGGAGTTTGGTTTGGGACATAAGTTAGAGATGCGCATTTGAGGGCAAATGTGGAATAGGTGGTTGGATGTGAAATCGGAGTTTAGGAGAAAGGTTCAGGCTTGAAACATAAACCCAGGAGTTGTCAACCTATAGATGATATTTCAAATTACAAGACGAGATGGGCCTATCAACGAAGTAGGCATAGATGGAGAAGAATAGAGGTCCAGGAACTGAGCCCCAGAACCCTCCAACATTTACAGTCAGGAGAATGGGAAGGAGTAGACAGCAAAGTAGAAGGGAAACTAGGAGAGTGTCATGATCTGGAAGCCAAATGAAGAAAGCCTTTCAGGGAGGAAGGAGCATTTGTTACTTTGAGTGTTACTGATGGGTCAAGTAAGATGACGATTGACAATAGATCATTGAGAGAAGGAATATGGGCAACTTTTGGGAACTGAGAATAGATCACTGGTGTGCTAACACAGAGGACAGTTTGGCTTCAAAGAGGGGCAGCAGAAAAATGTGTATCAACAGGAGAAGCTACAGGGCCTCATTTTTCTCTTTCTTTTAGATGGGAGAAATAACAGCATGCCTATGTGTTGATAATGAACAGACAGAGAGGGCAAACCTCACGATGCAGGAGAAATGGAAGAAGTACAGAGCAATTTCTTTCAGTAGGCAGAGGGATGGGGACTAATGCACAAGTAAAAGGTCTGCTGTAGGTAAGATTATGTAAAAAGAGGAAAGACAGGGTATGTGGGCACAGATGCAGAAGGGTGGATAGTGTAGCAATGAAAACTTGAGGAAATTCTCTTCTGCTTGCTTTTAATTTTCTTAGTGAAATAGGGACAGGTCATCAGTTGAGTGTGAGGTTGGGGGTGGCAGTGCTGAGGAGAAAGAATGAAAGTCACCTAGGAGAGGAAGAGAGAATCACTAAAGAAATATAACCGGCATCCTGGGGTGTACTAAAGGCACTTTTGATATTTACAGACATGAATTTAAAGTGAGAACACTAAGCATGGTTCTGTATTTTTCTCTAGCTTCATGTACCAGCTTGAGTGCCGACACAGAATGGGAGGAGAGTTGGGTTAGCCAGATGTTGGAGTTCTGCCGTGCAAGCGTGACAAAGGAAGGTGGTTGCATGCTAGAAAGTGATTATAATGATCAACCATGGAATCTAAGCTGAGTTAGGAAGGATAAAGGATGCAAAGTGGGAGAAGCACAGTGAAAAAGTGTTAGGAACATTGGCTTTTAGGTCCTGATGGCAGCCATAGAATTTTTACAGTTGGGTACTAGACAGAGTGGGTTGGAAGGATAGAAGGTAGTGGTGGAAGAGTAGTATGCTTGTAATTGAGATAGTGGAGAGGTTGTGATTATTGATAATGACAGTCTAAGTTCTAACCATGGGGAAGGGGTATAAAATAAGACAGAAAAAGATCCTTGGAGGAGAAAAGGTCAAGTTCCAAGGAAAGTCAAGGGATAGATCATATATGAGATAGTGACACCAAGAATTGTAACAGAAGTGATGGAAAGCTTGACAGAGCCAGCAGCTAAAATCAAGGAATGGCGGGGCAGGGGAGAGGAGCAATAGAAAATTATAACATAGAAGGGTAGTGGATGGCGAAGTCTAATGACATGAGATTTTTAGAGAGAAGGGAGGGAGAATGATCTAGAAGCCATAATGAGAAGTAAAAATTTACCTATCCCAGAGTATGAAGATGTTGTAAACAAAACCAGCACCACTTGAAAGGGCTATAGAGGAGGGAGTGTCCTTAGAGGAGAGCCAGGTTTCAGTTAGAACAAAAAAGTGAGGGAAATATTAACAGAAGTTGAGAATAGAAGGGATTTGCTGATGATTGACTGAAAGTTCCAGAGGGCACTAAAGAAGAGTTTCAGAAGTTAGGAATGTGTTGGAATGGAGTAAGAAAAGGGAAGATTCAGAGCTATGTGGGCTCAGAGTCCATGAGATGAAGGATAAGCTGGGGGACTTTGGCTTCTTGTGGTTAAACATGAATGGGGGAAAAAAGGTAATGATATTAGATATGGGGTCTCAAGACAGACCATGGCAAAGCTGTTAGTGTGCGTGTGTGTGTGTGTGTGTGTGTGTGTGTGTCTGTGTGTGTGTATGTAGGGGGCGTGGGTGTTGCCAGGATTATACAGAGTTCTGAGGTTCCATTTTCACTCTCACTAATGGAGATGTAGAGGCCAGGGTGGAGCTGATGTGTCTGTAACAAGTAGACCTCTGGGAACTCCTTTTGATCTTACTGATGATGGTGTAGGAGCTAGAGAATGGAAAGCAGAACAGCCACATACAGCAGCTAAGGTTGTGCATATCACAACTAAAGGGTGCTCTATTCACATAGACCGTCATGTGACTGGTACCTCTGGAAGAATGCAGTATGACTGCCCTGAAAAACACACTCTCCCTAGCACCTCAAACACATTGTATTTGCAAACTTATTGCATTGCCGAAATTCATTGTTCATCTTGTCACAAGACTGTGAATATCTTATGAGCATGAAGTTCTCCTCTCTTTTCTGGCTCCTGACATATAGTGGGCTCTTAGAACAAGTGTTAGTTCTTAACTCCTGAGTCCTATCACCATGGTGCTAGAGACGCAAAATAACTTAGAACCTTGGAATGGAAACATATGACTCCTTGATTCCTTTTCTTAGGGTACATCAGGAACATCCTCCTTCCTTCTACTCCTATAGGCTCACAAGCTAACACGCATACTCTGCAGTCTTTTCTTGGTCTGGGATGATTTCCTTCCAGAGCATACTGGAACATGGTGGGATCTGCTGACCTAATGATGCCATGTGTCTCAGCTGCACAGGCTTAACAAATACAGAAGTGCTATGCCAAGGCCCTAGGCCTATTTTGCTTGTTTCCCTTCTTGCGAAGTTAGTAGGAAATATTATCCCGTTTACTCCCCTTTTCTCTTTTTAATTGTTCCCCCCAAAATATTTGTTGAATCAATGAATGGGTAAATTAGAATTTTATCTAATGAATGAAGGAGAGCTGTGGGGTAGTGAATGAGTTATTTCAAGGCTACCACTCTTAGTTGGAACAAAGAATTCATTTCTTGCAGCTGTTCCTTCCAGTGTGACTTTAGGAAATGCATTGTAGCTAAATGTAGAGTCTGCCTCTAACACAAAACTCTGGCCTAACTTGTTTTTCTTTATTTCCTTCCTTTTTTTTTTTTTACAGGGAGAAAGTATACCCATACCCATGACTACTATTAAGAGACCTCAATAACATCCTCCCAAGAGCATTACTGTCTTTCCTTTAGCCACTGGTGCTCCTGGTTTTCTCCTGTGGATGATATTCCTTTTGTCCTAGATACCTACCTATCATAAGCAGAAGAAAGTAAGGAGGTAACAGGTCCAATGTGTGTTGCATGTTGACTAAAACTATAGGAGCTCTTATATTGTGCCTCTCTTCGGTCTGTATGTTGAAGTTTTGTTTCTTTATCTCTACTTCTGTTTTATTTATAAGATTTATTTGATCTTATCCCTCTCATGTATTAAATTGTGAGTAAAATGTAAAAATCTTAACTGTAAAATGAAAGAAGATTAAAAGCCTGATGAACTGTCTACTTTGTATATATTTCCTTGCTGTGGTGCTTCAGTTATGGATGACTTATTGGAGAATTCAGAGCAGGGAAAACCTGCTCTAGATTTTCTCTAAGCCAGATTTTTTGTTTGTTTTTGGTAATGATGTATCATAGTCTGTTTTCTGTTGCTATAACTGAATACCTGAAACTGGGTAATTTATAAAGAAATGAAATTTATTTCTTATAGTTCTGGAGACTGGGAAATCCAAGAGCATAGTGCTGGCATCTGGTCGGGGCCTTCCTGCTGTGTCATAACATGGTAGAGGGCATCACATGGCGAGAGGGCAAGAGTGTGCACATCAGCTCGGTTCTCTCTTCCTCTTCTAATAAGCCACCAGTCCCATCATGGGGATCCCACCTGATGACCTTGTCTAATCCTAATTACCTCCTAAAGGCCCCACCTCCAAATACCATCAACATATGAAATGAGGGATTAAGTTTCCAACACATGAAATTTGGGGGACACATTCGAATCATAGCATGGTGTTACATGGGCACTTTGCTGATACAAAGAAGAAGCTGAGAAAGAGATATCTTTTTTTAGAAGAATTATGGATGGGAATTATATTTGTTAAAGCTTTCTCTAGGCCTTACTGGACAAAGGCTATGAAAATCTTAGAAATTCAAAGAAGGCGAAATTAGCCCTCAAACTTTTCTGATTCGCCTAATTGATTTCAGTTTTTATTATTCCTGTAACCCACCTTCCAAATCTCTCCTATCTCTGCAGTTTTTCTATATAGATTCTCCTCTGCTTGGTCTCAATGTCTGTGTCATACCTAAATTTAAATGTTGAAATCCTAACTCCCAAAGTGATAGTATCAAGATGCGGGGCCTTTGGGAGGTAATTGTATTATGAAGGTAGAACCCTCATGAATAGGATTAGTGCCCTTATAAAAGAGGCTTGAGAGCAGTTCCTTGTCCTTTCTGCCATGTGAGGACACAGCAAGGAAGTGCCCTCTGTGAACCAGAAAGGGGCCCTTACCAGACACTGAATCTGTGGGCACCTTGATCTTGCGCTTCCCAACTTCCTGAACTGTGAGCAATAAATTTCTGTTGTACATAAGCCACCCAGTCTATGGTATTTTGCTATAGTATGACTAACAGACTAAGACAGCCTCCTTTGTTCCTTTTGGGGGTTAGGGGGAAGAAGGATAATGTCTTTCCTGGTGGTTGGGCCATGTAGGACTCAAGCTTAGGTTATGGAGGATAAGAAGAAAAGGTATGGAACAGTAAGGGAAAAGAAAAGAAAATAGTCCAGGCACCAGAGATTTTAATTGGCTCAAACCCCAAATTTTTGAATCATTGGATTCAGATGATGATATAATTGCAATGAGAATAAGACCTATTTCTGATTCCACAACCTCTGCAGGAAGACGGAGGCACACCAGGCAGATTTGTACAATTGTACAGATCTGATGTCTGCATTCCTAAGGTAAGTTTTTGGCAGGCCAAACCTACAAGGCGTGTGCCGAAGGTTGCTGGGGAACCCACATTGGCTGGCATGACTCCTGGATATAGCGTCTCTGGGGAGACCAAGTTGACCCAGGGATCACTTTTCAGAGAACTTTAGAGGCCTACACTCACATATCTACTTAAAAGAAACCAAAGCAAGAAGATGTGAAGACAGTTATTAGAACTACAGGAAGAATATATGTATTAGTTATATGTGCTCAGCAATTACATTATAGAGAACACTAATTAGGAATTAATGGTTCACCTTGGTGTGATGATCTTTAAAATAAAGAAAATAGTGTGGCAAGGTAGCATGAACACAAGAGGGAACTGGGTTTGAATCCCGACTGTGTTCCTTGCTAGTTGTGTAGTCTTGATCAAGTTCCCTAAACTTTATGATCTACGTGTTTTTATCTGTGAAATATTTTTCACAGGGGCATTGTGAGCATTGTGAGAATACAAATAGGTATTAATAATTGGTAATCATAATGATAACTGATACATAGCACTTTCTATATGCCAGAAATTATTTGGAAAAAATTACATACATTAGCTCATTTAATCCTCAAAAACAAACAAAAAAATGAGGTAGGTGCTATTACTATGCCACCTTAAAGAAGAAAATGAGGCACAGAGAGGTTAAATAATTTCCAGAAGCATAAAAGGTAGGAGCAGAGCCAGGATTCAAACCCAGGAAGCCTGGCTGTTAATTAAACACTGCATTATCTTGTTTCTCAGTGGAGAATCAATAACAGTTAGACCGATGCGCTGACATAAGTCAACTGAGAAGAAGTCAAGCCATGAGATTAAGAATGACTGGCATTTATGAAAGACAAAGAATATGCGAAGGTATAAAAATTACTAGCTACCAGCTTTGACCGTGAAGTCTAGTGGAAGAATTCTGGAGCAAACACATTGTTCCAGCCCCTCGGAAAATGACAAATTCTGCTAACTGGTGTAATTTAAAAGTAGGCCAGAAGATGCTGCGCGCGTGCGTGCGCGTTTCGGTCCAGGAGCGGCCTCCCTTGGTCTCGCCTGCAAATGTGCTGGGCGGCCTAGCGCCCCTGTCCCCGCCACCCGAGGCCCGCGAGGGGTCGCTGTCTGGGTTCCCACAAGCCGGTAAGCAAGAGCATGGCGGCCGTGCCCTGCAGCGGTTCGTTCGTGGCCACCCACAACTATTAACGGCGCCCCTGGGGTCCACCTCCAGTAGCAGCCCCTGCGGAGGGGCCATGCGGTGTCCCCTGGGGAAGCTATCCCCCAGTACTCAGGTCTCCCCAGGGTCGACCTGGGTCACCGATGGGCGAGCTTCTTTTTCCGGCAGTCCACTCTCCTGTTCATGGTCTCTGTGTGGGAGTCCCCAGAGCACTCAGAATCCCCCCAGGCCTCTAGTAGCGTGACCACGTGTGGCCTGGCTCTGGAAGCCCAGAGGAAGCAGCCCGCAGCCAGCCCAGCAGAGCCAGCGCAGGGTCCCCATCCTGACCTGAGCGGCCACCACCAGCTCCAGGCTTGCCGAGGCTCTGGGAGGTCAGGACTCCACCCTGTAGACTAGGCAGGCGGCAGCAAGCCGAGAAGCAGTTGGATTCTTTCATATCAACACAGCAAACACAAAAAGGTAGTCAAGAGAGCCCTGTTCTTTACTGTCCAAGCCACAGGCGAGCTTTCCTGACAACTATTCATCTTGCATCAAGTGGAAAATAAACTGCAAAGCAGCCAGCAAAAAGAAAACAGAACAAAAACTAGTCCAGGAACTAGAAGAATAAGGTCCTTTTTCTTTTGTAGGAAATTTCCATTCAAACATATTTTGTTCTCTTGACAATTTTGTACAGCTTCCTGGTTAAATATTTTATTTGTATTTCATTAACAATCTTGTCTTTCTTATTTTTCCTAGCAGTACATTGTTTTTTACAGGCCCTAACATTGTCAGGTTTCTGTGTTTCTTATCTGTGCTTTCCAGTGATAACTAGCAGGGTGCCTTTTCTCTTCCTTGCTCCTAAGTTCCTTTGACCTGTTTTCCAGCAAGTTGTTACTTCATTCCATATGTGGATGGTAGGACCTTATCAGTTTTGACCTCTCAGTAGATACAATATCGTTTCTCATCTGCATTCTCTACCTGCTGTGCTCTCATATAAGAATCCAACCCATGCTACCATTTTCCTATCTGTGTATAGTTTTTGTTAATGATGCCCCGAGGAAGCGGGAGAAATACTCACACCCGGAGTTTCTCAAAAGTGTTTTCTTTCTTTATGATGGACCCACCCCACTCAACCTTTTTTTTTTTTCTCACTTGATACATTTTCCATGGGCCAACTTGTACCCGCAAGGAGTGTCATTTCCACGTTGTCTATTCCCGATCTGTATCTCCAGCCTCGATCACTTCTAGAATCTTTCTATTCAACTCATAAGACATCTCCATTTGGCAGCTCAAATTCAACTTGTGTAAAACTGAATTTATCGTCTTCTACTCCTTCCTTCCTTCCCTAGTCAAGTGACTTTTGCTTTCTTCCCAATCTCAGAAAATGGTACCACTAGCCCCCACATTGTCCAAGCCAGAACCCTGGAGTCATTCTTGACCGTTACTTTCACGTTAACTCCCATAGTTGGTCAATAGCTAGCTCCTATCAATGCTACCTTCTTAACCTTCTCTTAATCCCCATTGCCATCATCTTAATTCAAATCACTGTGATTTCTCACCTCATTCCTGCTACAGCCTCCTAACTGATCTACTACTGCTAGGTCTCACCCCTTCCTATCTATGTTGCATCTGAGGTAAAGGGTTCTTTCTTGAATTGAATCTGACCATGCTTTTCTCCTGCCATTAAACCTTCATTTGATCTCTCTTGTCCTCAAGATACAGTCTGTATAAATATCATATGTAAATATCGTCAATGTATGTTACAAGGCCAACAGCAACTACTTTTTACTGAGCAGTCATGTAAATGCCAGGGCCTTTACATGTTTATTTCATTTAATCAGCACAGCAACGTTATAAAGTGTTATCATTACCTTGATTTTGCATACAATAGCAACAACAAAGGCTAATAGACTTAGCACATTTCATTTACTCCTCATAACAATGCTATGAAATATAAGTTACTATTTCCATTTTACAGATGAAGAAACTTAAGCACAGAGAATCTAATTCACTCAAGGTTTTACATCAGTAAGTAACGGAGTGGGATTCAGACCCAGATCTCAATCTTAAAGCTCTTATTGACTCTTCGACATGCCTGAATCTCTGCACACACTATTCCTTCTGAATGGACCTTGACTAGGCTAATTCTACTTGTTCAAATTTCAGCTTAGAAAAATCTTCCATGATTGCTGACTCCACAGCATTGATCTTCTTGTTTCCATAGCAATGTGGTGCTTGTTTCTTTTTTTTCTTTTCTTTTTTTTCTTTGAGACAGGATCTTGCTCTGTCACCCAGCCTAGAGTGCAGTGGTGCCATTTTAGCTCGCTGCAACCTCAAACTCCTTGGCTCTAGCAATCCTCCTGCCTGTCAGCCTCCCCAGTAGCTGGGACTATAGGCATGCGCCACCATGCTAGGCTGATTTTTTTTTTATTTTTTGTAGAGACAGGATCTCCCTCTTGCTCAGGCTGGTCTCAAACTCCAGGCCTCAAGCAATCCTCCTTCCTCAGCCTCCCAAAGTGCTAGGATTACAGGCGTAAGCCACCATGCCTGGTCATAAAAATGTGTGCTTGTTTCTTATCTTTGTTATAGTATGATCACAGGATATCACACAGATTGCTGGCCTGTCTCCCTGAGTTTGATTATACTTGCAATCCTAGTCCCCTTCCCAGTGCCTGACATACAGTACCCAATAAAAGCCTGTTCAATTTTACCTGTTCACTTCATCTATTTGGACTTCCCAGGTCTCATCCGTTAACAGAGTATGTATCCAAATTTCTTTTTAACCAATTCTTTTACACACCTAAAGCTCTTTCAAACACGAATTATAGTAAACAACCTCCAGTTTTGCTCATTCTGTATCAGAATCTTGAAAGGACCCACCTGGTGGGTAGCTATATACATCAATGCATAAAGGATGGTATAATTCAGGGTGTCATAAAGGGTATCAAAGGAGTTTTTGAGAATAATTGGGCACACATGCAGAAACAAGGACCACCTATGGTTTACCCTACTTATTTTCAAATAACAATCTATAAAGGCTTCTTTCTCACTCAGAGTAAAAGCCAGAGTTCTTACATGGCCTGTTAGGATCACAAGATCTACCCTCCCCACTCCTCAGTCCCTTACCCTGCCCTGTCCCTTCCCTGTCCTCATGTTCTGCTCTCTCCCTCATTCACTTCAGCCCAGCCAAGCCGACACTCCTGCACTGGCTCTCTCATCGGGCATGCTCTTTACAGACGTCACAAATCTCACTCCCTCGGCTTCCAGGCTTTGTCCGCTTTCTCAAGGCAGCCTATCCTGACCGCCCTATTTAAAACTGAATCTGAGAAACTGAGATGCTCTCTCACCTCGTGCTCTTCCAATCCCCCTCATCTTGCTATACATAGTCTTTAGCACCTTCTAACACACAACACACCATAAGCTTTACTTATTTATTATGTCTGCTGTCTATCCCTGCTAGAATGTAAGCTCCACGAAGGCAGAGATCATTATCTCTTTTCACTGGTCACTAATGAGTCCAAGCACTTAAAACAAGCATTTAGAAAATGCCTAGAATGTCGTATAGACACAAAAAGTGTTTGCTAAGTGGACATAAATGGTATAGATCTAATCTCCACTTCTCCCTTACAAAAGAACTGGAAATCACCCTTAGCCAGTCATAGAATAGAATGGGTCATAGAATAATTGCAATCCAGTTCTGTACTCTTCTTACTCCAACCAGAATATTCTGTTCTGGAATATTCCCTTGATTACAAATTAGATTTATCTTATATAATCCTTGACCCTGGCAATGACTGCATCATACCCTGCTCTCTCCTCACCTTGAGTGGGCATTTCCTGCATTTTTTTGAGAGCCTCAAAATTCTGCTGTGGCTGTTTTCTGTCCTTAAGCTTCAACCATGGCACAGTTTTGAAAGTTCTTTCGTCTTAAAGACAAAAAGGAAAAGATGGATAAATTGAGTTACATAAATAGTGAAGTTTTCAACAGGCAAAGAGTACCATAGGTAAAGTCAAACAGGGAGAAACAAATTGGGAGAAAATATTTGCCACACTCATGGCAAAAGGCTTATGACATGCTTATGAACTATTGCAAACCAATAAGAAAAAGGGCAGTAACCATTAAAAAATGAGCAAAGGAAATGAAACAAAAGGACAAGGACCAATAATTCATGGAAAGATGCCCAATTTCACAAAAGGAATAATAAATAAATTAAAAATAAAACAACAAGGACTTACCATTTGTCCTTGATCAGAGCCCAGAAAGTTTGAAGGCACTGTGTTTTGCAAAAACGTAGGGAAACAGGCATGTTCAGTATGTGTCCTTTTGGTGGGAACGTGTACGGGTGCAACCTCTTTGAAGGGCTTTATGGGCAATCATAAACAAATTTATCAATGTACACACCCTTTAAGAGGATGATTTTTTCATTGTATTTTCTTTGATAAATTTGGATTTTTTAAACCATGTGCACATATTATTTTTTTCAATGAAAAAGTTAAATAATTAGAAACAAATGAACTCCTATTGACAGGAAGACCCTCCCTTACAGACAGCAACACTTTGCTTCCTATGTCACACCACGAAACAGCCCCTGGCAGCAGTAGCTGCGTTTGTTGTCTTCATGTCCCACATCCATGCTCGGTTTACTCCAAGGCTCTGAGGGCATCTGCTTAGATCTACCTACTCGTTCATATTCTTTTTTCCCCTCCTTCCTTCCCCTTATTTCAGAAATAATTCAAGAGGACTGATGGGAACTTGATAGAGGTGCTCTAAAAAATAAAGCCACTCAAAGTAATTTGTACTTATTTGCACAATCCATAATATTAAATTTCGATTAAAGGAAACTTACCTTCTAAAACTGTGCTTTGTTTAGGCCATTTTAATGTTTCATTTCCTGAATACATATGTACTATAACAGCAGGAAAAGTGCTCCCAGAATATGGTGGAAAGTTGGGAGAAGCCAGCCAGGATTTAAAAGTGGTTATCAACAAGGTACTCTTCAAAGTGGGTTAAAGATTCCCTTTCGAGAATGAAAATTTGAAGACTCAAATTGTGATGTATACATCGGTAATCTGTAGCAATAACATAACCAAAGATATTGCCTTTTAATATTTGATTGGCATTTGGATAATATCCCAAATGCAATCAAGATGATCTGGCTATTATTTTAGGAAAACAAGACTTCTACATATGACTGAAATGAAGAAACCTTAAACCTCATCAACTATAATGTGCTCTTTTGGAAAACAGAATTATCGGAGGTAGGGAGTGCATGATAGGTATAAAAATGGCAAGTTGGAAAGCAAGTGTTTGTCATGTGTCTCCAAGATGAGCAGAACAGAGTCTTAATTCAGTCCATTTGGAAATGTTTATTTCCATGGAATGTGTATTGAGGAGAAGCCATTAAGGTTATCCAACCTGCCCCTGGCAATGATTCCATGTTCCCTGTACCACCTTCCTATGTTTATTTGGCTTCTCACAAGTTTACCTGCAGCCAGCCGCACTGGATGCCATTCCAGTCTCTTAAGACCCACGGAGGCTTTAGGAGTCATTTAGTTTAACTTCCTCCCAATATAGGAACACACTCTGCTATGGTCTGAATGTCTGTGTCCCCCCATACCCCAATTTGAATGTTGAAACCTAAGCCCCAATGCAACAGTATTAAGAGGTGAGGCCCTTGGGAGATGAGAGCTTAACCTTCCCCTCATGAATGGGATTAGTGCCCTTACAGAAGAGGCCTGAGGGCGCTTGTTCATCCCTTCTGCCATGTGAGGACACAGCAAGAAGGTACCATCTTTGAAGCAGAGAGCAAGCCCTCATTAGACACGGAATTTGCTGGTGCCTTCATCTTAGACTTCCCAGCTTCCAGAACTGTGGGCAATACATTTCTGTTGTTTACAATTACCCAGTCTAAGGTATTTTGTTATAGCAGCCTGAATGGACATAGACATTCCCTGACTTCTCATCACCCCCTACCCCAGACCCACCATCCACGATCCTTTTAAAGAAGTTTGCTCTACCAGCCCCCGGGGAAACTCCCTCCCAGCTGCAGTCCCAACACTTTTTAGGAGAATCTCTTCAGCCCCTTTTCAGGCTCCTGAAACTCATATCCACTTTTATGAGGTTAAATAGTTAATGTTCTCACAACACATTATTTGGCCTCAGTTGGGACAAAGGAAACCAACAAAAATTATTACTTTAATTTCTTTATTTGTCAATAGTATCTGGGAAAAAAAAAGAAATCAGAAGTAACAAAAACAAGTTAAATGCAATATGGAAGCCTACTAAATACAAATACATTTTCACAAACACATAGGCAACAGAAACCTCTTCAAAGTGTTTCTTGAAATTTGACTATTTGAAAACATAGGCATAAAGGAAAGACATTCAAACTTGTCCACATGGGCTTATTTGCAGGTGGAGGAGCCCTGCTTTCTAAAAACAGTGATAGAGTCCAAAGTCATGGCATGTGGGAAGGTTTCCATGGACACTGGATCTTAACAGATGCTGTAATGTTTATAAAACCAGACACACACACACACACACACACACACACACACACACACACACACACACACACAGAGAGAGAAAGCCCAAGGAAGGTTGCAATCTAAGCCCTGTGCTTTTAGAGGGCCGAAGGAACTGAACCCGATTTAATCCTGTCTGTTTGCTCCATGCAAAGCTCTATGCAAGACTCCCCAGACAAGGCTAATTAGCAGCTTTCCATGAATGGTTCTCAGATCATGTGATTCTATGGTGCAGACAACAGCTGACCTATTTACACAGAAGCAGCAGAACTCAAGAGGAATGTGGATTTGCTCTTGGGAATTCAATGTTGCAGGGTAGAGTAGTCTTGGAGAGTAACCACTATTCTAAATGTGACTAGTGAAGAGACACTGTGGTTTCTTGCTTTAAACAAACTTGTACTCCTGCCCTCCCCCATAGTGTCCAAGAGCTGGCAAAACTTTTGATTAAGGCATGCTGCTGTGAGTTCTCCAAGGCACTTGGACAGGGAGCTGCATTTCAGACTGCACAAGTGGGGTTCAAAGAGAGTTTTTAAATGGGATGATACATAAAAGCTTGAAACGCTAAACAAAGTGGAATTTTCTCCTTTCAAAATGAGAACAAGGAAAACGATTTAGAAGGAATTCCATTTTTGGCACATGTTTCCCCCAGTTGCCTGTGCAGTAAAACCTAAATAATTTCCTTCTGATGGTCTTTAATCTGCTTTCTGCAAATGAGATCTTATGTCAAAATTTTAGTCTTTGTTATTCCAAATGCATCTTAAACATGGTAGTGAGTGTGGTTACTAATCAGAGGTCAAAAGACACAGGGCTGACTGTGAACAACTGACTTTTCCCCAATCACAGTTTTAAGATTCAATCTCCATTTTCCCTCCTCTTGAATTTGAAAATTTCTTTTGTCCTCACCTCTAAAGGGAAAGCTCTTTCTGTTTCCAACCAGAGAGTAAACATGAAATGCCAATGTGAAGACAAAGTGGGGTGGCTCCTTCCACGCTCTTCCTGGACAGGCTTTACCCACAGGGCTCTATACCACAGCACAACCCGCAGGGTCATTCAGGCTGGGGTCAGATTTGGTCATTTTGTTTTTGGCTGTCTTCTTGTTGTAACAACAAGGTTTCATTTATTCTGAGAAAGGAAAATCACAGGAACCCGTCTCCCTTTGGACCAATGACCAGAACCACAGAATTTATAATTTATCAGATCAAAAGGTTAATGCATTCTTATGAGCTCACTGAGGAAACTGAGGCCCAGAAATAGGAGGAAGCAGGGCCAAAGTTACTCTTCTAGTTAGTGGTAGATCAATGAACGTATTGGTAGGCTGGGGTATCTTAAGCCCTGCTTAGCTGCACTTGTCTCCATCCTTTGGAATACTGACTTGCCTGAACTTCTCAGAATAAATAAAAGCAAATTAACCGTTGGATCCTGAAAGCTCTGTATGAAGATACTTCTTCTCCTTGCTTCTGACGCACCCCCTGCTCCTCTGGCAGACAGCTGACCCACGGAAGCTAGGGGGGTCAACTCTGGGCTGCATCTAGTATGTGGCAAGGTGGGGGCATCTGGGTTATATGGGTCCCTGTACCAGGAAGAACCCCAAACTCCTTCCATCTCTGAAATGGTAGGACTACTGAAAAATAATTACAAAAGCTTAATACCTAGTCAAGAAAATAAAATATTAAAAAACAACAATAATATAATGATAATAATTGAAGAATAAAGTCAACTTGCAAAAAAAAAGTGTTTTACAGAGAAATAGCACCTTTGGTAAAAAGTATTTTAAAAATTTGGTTAGGTCTCTAAGGGGCTCGAAGTATACAAGTATCTGCATCATTTGGGCGCACCCTACCAGAAACTCCATCCAAGTCTGAGGGACACTGGGTAACTAGTAGGATGACTGTGTATTTAGAGGCAGTGACTGGGACCAAGAGGAGAAGCACAGATGCTCGAGGTCTGTCATGCTGACAGCAATAGGAAGGGGCCAGAAGCAGAATGTGTCCTTTCCATTGAGCTTCCCAAACCCCTCATCCAGGGACAGCCTGCTAAGTTCTCTCTGGCACTGTGTGCACACCCTGCAGCCTGCTCACAGCTGCAGTGGACTCGGAAGGGGGTCAGATCTGGGTCTGCTCCTCTTCCAGCCGTGATGCAGTTTCCTTACTTGCCTCCAGCCCCAGAGCACCATTTACAGTTTCTCTCAAAGCATTCCTAGAAATGAAGGCTATGGCCCTTCCCCTCCTAGCCAGCCACCCCCATATCCTTTATTGCAAAACAAATAAACAAAATAAAACTCATTGCTATACAAGCAAATACTGGTGATTTGGCGATTGTAGCAGACACTCGCGTATACTGGACTCAGCGCTGTAGTGGAAGAGAAGGTGCTGGACTCCAGACACCGTTCTTACGTGCCTTTTCATTAGATCTCTTTGGTGCTCACCCTCTTGGTCTTTTCAGCTGTTTCCTTTGAGATGCAAGAGAAAATAACATCAAGGAAATATTTAAAAATCATGGGCATTTATCCAGTCCTCAAGACTTTGACAGCATTGACAGACACATGCTTATGTGGAATTTTAGTTGTTTATCTGTCTGGCTCCTCCATGAAGGACAAACAACTAGAGGGCAAGAGCCATGTCCTACACATGACATGGTCAAGCAGGAGCTATTTACTGAATTAAGAACTGACTTCATTTGAATTCCTATGAAACAAGCAAATCAGAAATTATTACTCCCACTTTAAGGATGATGAAAAGGACACTAAATGGAAGCGCTACAAACTGTTCTGAATCCAACAAGTGCAAAAAAGTGTTAAGAGCAACAGGCTCTGGAGACAGACTGCCTGAGCTTCAATCATGGCTGTGCTACTTTCTGGGACCTTGGGCACGTTATGAAAACTTCTGTGTCCCAATGTCTTCAATTGCAAAATGAGGGCAATAAAGTACCACATCTTACAACAATGCCTGGGCACATTTCTCCAAAGAAGATATACAAATAGCCCATAAGGACATGAGAAGATGCGTAACATCATTAATCATTAGGGAAATGCAAATCAAAACCACAATGAGCTAGCATGTCACGCCAACTAGGACAGCTAAAACAAAAAGTAATAATAACAAATGTTGGTGAGGATGTGAAGAAATTGGAACTCTGCTGGTGAGGATGTACTATGGTTGCAGCTGCTTTGGAAACAGTCTGGCAGTTCCTCAACAGGTTAAACATGGAGTTACAATATGACCCAGTAATTCCACCCCTATGTATATACCCAAGAGAAATGAAAATATATGTCCACACAAAGACTTGTGCAAGAATGTTCATAGCAGCATTATTCATCAGAGCCAAAAACTGAAATGACCTAAATATTAATATCCATCAGCTGATGAATGGATACACAAAGAGTGCTATATCCATACCATGGAATGTTATGCAGCCATAAAGGGGAACGAAGTCCCAATTCATGTTGCAAGGATGAACCTTGAAAACATTATGCAAAGTGAAGGAGTCAGACAGAAAAGGCGATATGTTGTATGATTCCATTTATGTGAAATGTCCAGAACTGGTAAATCTATAGTCAGAAAGTAGATTAGAGGTTGCCAGGGACTGGAGAAAGAGGAGAAATGGGGAGTGACTTCTAATGGGTTTGGGATTTCTTTTGAGGATGATGAAAATGTTTTGGAATTAATGGTGATGGTTGACAATCTTATGCATATACTAAAAACCACTGAATTGTACATTTTAAAGGGGTGAATTTTATGGTATACAAATTATAGCTCAATTAAAAAAATAGAAAAAACTTGACAACAGCACTGCTGCTTGCAGATACTCTTGGTGGTCCATCCTTACCCCACCTCGAGTTTCATGTTTCGGTGTACACTGGCATGTACACTGCCAGTGCCCGCATCTCTTTGCCTGACAGCTTCCTCTGGCTGCTGGAGCCCGCTCTGTCCACACATGCTGGCAGGCCACAGATGCCAGGGAATTAATGTTTCCTGGTAGGTAGCAGGCTCAGGCATTTGGTGATGGGAGTTTTTGTAGAAATACTCCAGCTCCCTCCCTGCTCATCTGTTCCCAGAGTCCCCCAAAAGAATTAAGTTCCACTTGCCCATGGTGGTCGCATGCCTGAATACACACTATTGCTTCCTTCCCTGTGGGACTCATTTCCCAAATCCCCTTTTGGTGTTTCCTGGAGTTGCCTCCCAAATAAACTATTTGCACTTGAGCCCTTGCCTCAGCGTCTGCTTCTGAGGATACTCACATAAAACAGGCATTTAAAAATGTTAACTATTATAGTTCACTCCCCATTATAGGATAACTTCTCTATCCTAGATCACAGTAATTCCTATGAAGTTTTTTCCCCCTCCTGTTTATGGGTTTGAACTCATTTAAGGACTCAAAACTAGTGAAACCTGGAAGAGCAGAAGTTTAGAAGTTTCTGTTTTTGCTTAAACAATTGACATGAGATTTCTACACTATCAGTGACAATAACAACAAAATGCACATAAAGAACAATCGATAAATATGAGCAGTTACTATTAATATTAATAGTTCTTTTTACTCACGTCAAATATTTCATCTCAATAGTTCAGCAGTTCTTATGATCATTTTATTTCTTAAAAACTTCCATGTCAGAAAAAAGGCTTGCATTGCTAGATATGGTCTACAGACAGGTAGTGTAAGATGCAATATCTTCCGTTAAGACTACACAATAACCCTGTGGGAAGACAGGCCCAGGAGTCCAACCTTTCCATAATATGTCAGTGGATCACTATTCTGCTAAGAATACTTTCTGCAAGGAGGCCTTCAACTTAATAATTGGAGGCTGAACAGGATGCTTATTTATTATCTTCTTGAGTCTCCAGAAAGGAGAATCTTTGTCAATCACAGGCTATTTTCTAGCCAGACTAGTATTTAACTTCAATCCTTTCTGCTGTGGTGCAAATCCACTAATTTCACACTCATCGACTGCTGACTATGTACCAGGCCGGCCTTGTGCTAGATGCGAGGGTACGTGGTGAGCAAGTTTTAGAGCCTGCTCTCTAGGAGCTCATAGTCTTTACGCCTGGTCATGGCAGGAAGCACTCATGTTTCTTTAAACCATGCCCATTTGCTAACCACTTCCACCTCATTTGAAAATCACCACCTGGCTGGTCCTTACTTATGCAGCCACTCGCCAAGTTTTAACCTACATTTGCTGGGACCTACTGGACCCCGGGAGATCTCCACAGGGAATTGTTGGCACCATGGTTTGACAGTACAGGTGATGTGGTGTCATTCAGGATCCACTGTATTGAACAGAGTGTGTCTTCTTGGTCTCCTGGGACAGTAGCCAGTGTCTGAGTGGTATAGGACCTGGAGGCAGCAGCAGTACCTGAACCAGCATGGAGGCTGCCACTCACCTGGTGCTTTTGGAGCTCCTGGACATATCTGGTCATCTCCTCCTCTGTCTGGGTCTGGGTGCCCTTCTGATTCTTTCCTGCAAGAAGAACTGAAGCTCAGAGCAGTGGTGGCTATAGTAAGCCAGTGAGGGACCCCACCAAGATCAACCTTATAGGTTCTCAAGGCATCTCCCATTTAACACGTGGAAGGGGAGGTGAATTACCCACACTTGTCTGAGCACTAAGCCATGAGGGGTCCCGTGTAACTGACACCTCCAAGGTAACACACTATAAACACAGCACTCTAGCCCCACTCTTCCCTGCCCTCTGTTCCTGGTGTCCCCTTCAACTGCTCAGCATATCCCTGCCAGGGGCTGGCCTTGCAGGAAAAGCTGGAGTGAACACCTGGATCCTGACTCAGGAAATTCCTCTGAGGCAGTGTTCTCAGCTATTCACACAGCCTCAAAATGTCCTGGAGAACATTTGAAAATAGAACTGCCTAGGTTCCACCTTCAGAGATTCCAATGTAATCAATGTGAGGTGGGATCTGGACACCAGTCTTTTTTTAAAAAGTATCTCTAGGTGATTCTAATGTGCAGCCTGGGTTGACAACCACTGCATCTAGCAATGTTTCCCAAACTTGCACAGTGGTAAACCAAAACAAAAGCAAAAACTACACAGGTTCCCAAGCTGCTCTTTTGCAAGTTCTGATTCAGTAGGTTTGGGATGATGCCCAGGAATCTCTTGTTTGCCGAGCATAATATTTACCCTTAGGAAACACTGCTAGGACATGTCTTCCAGACACTGGACTGGCATCAACCTGCCCCTCACAGCAGTTTCCCTTGGCTCTGGCTCCACCTGGCTTCACATCTTGATGCCTTTTCTTGTTTGTCCCATTGAGATTTGTGATCTAAGACCAGACTACTAACTTTCAGGTACTAACCTGAAAATGCCTTAGAATGCTGCTTCTACTATTTCCTCTCAGATCCATGGCCTATATACCAAGAGGTGCTCAGCCCCTGGGGCACCACCATCTGGATTGCTCTTTATACCCACACAGAGATCTGGACCTGGCCAGCCAGGGAGGGAGGACCAGCAGTGCGTAGCTGTGTGGCTGTGGAAATGGGCAACATCTCATGGGGGGGATAATTTGAATTTTGTCTGATGCATGTGATGGGGATTATTATCCAGATGATGATGCTATGGTTCTATAAGCCAGCTGCACACTGACTGCCTGTGTCTTATAAATGGAGGGCAACCTTTTCAGAGCCAGAACAGGACAGCCTCTTTCACCTGTCCTTGCAGTTAGGTTGGCTTCCTGCCTTCCCACACTGAAAACAGACTTGGCCCTGGACAGTGGTAGACCAGTGATCCCTTGGATAGTGCTGGGTTCCATTTACACTGCTGGGCTCCTTGTCTAGAAGAACCTTTTCCTGGGTCTTTGACCTCTGTCTCCTGGTTACTATTTTACCTGATCATCCTGAACATGATCCTAGGCACCAGCCTGCTCTTTCTTGACTCAGTTAACTTCTTAAAATCTAACTTTAGGTTCACCCAGTCTGGTATAACTTTTGGGTCTGGTTCCAACTGACCTTTCTTCCCAAACCCAGTGCGACACTCCATTCCAGACCTGGCTTCAACACCTTTCTCTGTCTTGCCTCCAATCTGAAGGGTCCCTGGTTATTTGCTAGCGCTTGGCTTTGATTTGAGTCCGTCTTGATCTTTGGCATCACTGTAGCCCAGGACCCCAATGGGAACCTTGCGGTTCCAACACACACTGTAGCCTCACATAATCCCCCAAACTCTCTGTCTTCTCTGTCTCCCCAGCCCACCCTGCCCATATCTCAACTACCTCAACTTTCTTGCTTTCTCTCTCTTTTTTTTTTAAGGATCACCCAATTCTGCTAGTTGAAAGGAGGGTCTACAAAAATTTTTTTCTGTTTCTGCTGGGCAGGGCAGGAGGAGTCATTTTGTCTTCCAACCACCAGAGTCTTTTACTTACAGTATTACCTGAGATGTCATAAGGATTAAATGGGTTAATCTGTAAGTTACTTAGAAAAATACCTGGCACATGGTTTTCACTGAATAAGTATTTGTTTTCATTGTTATTATTCCAATTTCATGTCAGCATTTACTCTTGCCCTGGGTTTGGTACTCTCTTATTCAAAGCCTCTGGAGTGGTTTCCAAACTTAATGCATATGGGATAAGCGCTTTGTCCTCAGAGCTGCCTCCTGGGAGCTCGACCTTACAAGCTTGGGTCTGTCACTTGCTCCCTGGGTTCCTTGCTCCCAGCCACTGCCCTCTTCTCCATCATCCCCACCCCGACTTCTCTCATGCTCATTTCACGAAGCTCTCTCTTTGCCGTTCCTTCTTTCCACCTGGGGCACAGCTCACCGTCACAGGTCATGGCTGTACAGACCCAGTTTCCACAGGCACAGACACAGCGATTACAGTCTACCTCGGTCTCAGCCCCATCTGCGTACGTTTCATCCTCCAGGGCACACTCTGTTGGACCAGAAATAAAGGGCAACAGTTTAGTTTTGTGGGTAGAACAGAGAGTCCTTGCTACAGTCTGCATACGTTACCCTTTTCCCTGACAACGCCTGCCTGTCCCTCAGAGGCACTGAATCTGAGCAAACGCCACCATCAACCTAAAGATTTTGGGGCCCCAACTTCACCATGGGGGTGATGGACTGGGGCCCAATCTAGAATCATGGAAGGGGATTTTCTCAGCTAGCTCTAGATAGTTCCACCAATCTTCTCTCTCTCCCCACCAAATGCCTCCATTCCATACAACACTCTAGTTCTTAGGTAAGGCATACTCTTCTCAGGAGGGTTGAAAGATGGGTTGAGGCACTTGAGAAACTCTTGGAAGCTGAGTTTCCAGTCAGCGTTTTCATCAGACAATTCAATGAGAGCATCAACACAGAGCCCTCTGAAACAAAACACAGGAGAAATGTGTCAGCAAGACCTCAGCTTCACTCCGAAAGAAAGGAAGTAGGTATCAAGATCACATACACCTGGGGCCTTCACAGGCCACCAAGAAGACGGCTGTTAATGAAAAAGTTTCTCTCTATAGTGACCTGCTACAACCATTACCCATCCTGACTTACATAAGCATCCAGCCTTTAGTTTGTTATCCTGGGCATCAGATCACTCAAGCTGTTCAAATGTTCTCTTAAGATGACTAAAGTTTCAGAAATGGTTTTGTCTACCTTGATTGACAAATGTTTTCATACCTGCACACCTTTCATTTGCAATTACCTTTCCCTATGGTGTAAGTGTCAAGTCAAGCAAATGAGGAAAATCGAAACAGAAGAGATTTGACAGATGATCTGAAAGGAATAGGGGCTTTGAAAGAATATGGAGTTCAGGCAAGAATTGCCACTGTCACCATTCTAGAAAGAGATTTTGAGAAAAGCTTTATAGAATCTCAGGTCCATCCCTCCCCTCTGGGTCTGGATTTGAGCCCTGGCTCAATCACTTACTATCCACATGTGCTTGAGTTAGTTATTCAACCTTTCTGAGCCTGTTTTCCCATCCATAAAAGGACAAGAAGCCCTCTTTCACTGGAATGTTATGAGGATCAAATGTTGAAATTGTAAAATATTATTTAATTTCAGGTTATCAAAATATGAAGGAATTACAGATCCCACACATTAAGGCCATGGACTATTATTGAGGAAGAATCTTTCTAGAAGCTGTGCTCTGTACTTATTTTGAACACAAGAGGTGCTTTTCCTATTTTTAATTCTTACCGGTGTACTGGAACCACACCAAAAATGTCCTTTTTATTAATATTTATTCTGGAATAATACCAGAAAAGGAGAGGGACATACATTTGTAACAATTAGGACAATGTACATGAAATAGCCTGATTATTTTAAAAATCAGAACTAATTGCCAAGCTCCAGCAGGCAGAGAATGTCTCTGTGAAAACTACAAGCTGGCCAGACTGCTTTGTGAATGAAAATCGTCAATGCCAGTGTACTTCAATTGGTACGCAAAATACCGTCATCTGCTCAAAACTGGCTACCAGATGTTTGGTGATGAAGGCAGAAGTGACTGGCTCAGAGTCTGGGAGAAGAGCGAAACCCGAGGGGGCTCTGCAGAACAATGGCGGGCTTTGTGACCTTGACCGTGATGAGCAGGGGCTCTTTAAAGCCAAGCAGTGCAAAGGCGCTGCCACATGCCGGTGTGTGAACACTGCTGGGGTCAGAAGAACCGACAAGGACACTGAAATAACCTGCTTCGAACAAGTGAGGACCTTCTGGATCATCACTGAACTAAAACACAAAGCATGAGAAAAACCTTATGATGTTCGAAGTTTGTAGACTGCGCTTCAGGAAGTGATCACAACTCGTTATCAGCTGGATCCAAAATTTATCACAAATATTCTGTATGAGAATAATATAATCACTATTGATCTGATACAAAAACTCTTCTCAGAAAACTCAGAATAATGTGGACATATCTGATGTGGCTTACTATCTTGAAAAAGGTGTTCAAGGTTTAATCCTTGTTCCATTCTTCTAAGAAAATGGACCTGAGAGTAAATGGGGAGCAACTGGATCTGGATCCTGGTCAAACTTTAATTTACTATGTCGACGAAAAGGCACTTGACGTCTCAATGCAGGATCTAAAGGCTGGTGTTATTGCTGCCCTAGTGGTTGTGACAATAGCAATTATTGCTGTAATTGTTGTGCTGGTTATCTCCAGAAGAAAGAGAATGGCAAAGTATGATAAGGCTGGGACAAAGGAGGTGGGTAAGATGCATAGAGAACTCAATGCATAACTGCTGCAATTTGAAGATTAACTACAAGAAGGGAAATTAGCAAACGGACTCAGATTACAAATGTATGAGCATAGGACAGCGAGAAGATCTTTGAGGATTACTATTTTGTTAGTCAGCACCATATATTTGTAATAGTGAAATCTGTCCTCAAAATATAAGCAGCACAAATTGGCTTTACCAATCTTAAAATTTGACCACAAGTGTCTTATAAATGCAGATCTAATAGAAAACCCAGAACTTGGACCGCATAGTTAAAATGACTTGTGTGTAACATTGAAGAGTGTATATTAAATATGCTTCCACAGTAGAGTTTGAATGACTACTGTCTCCTTTGTGATTGAAAGCTGCCTTTTCTATTTGCTTTGAGTCTTATACATATATACTTTTTTTATGAACTATGAAATAAAACATTTTAAACTGAAAAAAAAAACAGAGCTAAAGTTATTTTAAACCTACAGTGAAATAATAGATTAATGTAATTCCTTCAGAAAATTAATTAGTAACATATCACTCACAACATTCAGAAACAACCTCGCTCTGATATGACCGTAACAATTTATTTTAAAATTATGTTCCTCTATTCCTTGCAAGTTCTGACCCAAAACAGTAACTATTTGATCAGATATCAGTGGGACTCAATATGAGTTCACAATGTTTATAGAATAGACTAAGGCAGAATTCCCATCTTGCTTTTTTACTTCACATTGGCATCAGTGGCTCTTTTGCAGGTAGAAAGGGGTCCAAATCCCCTCTCCTAGGCAGCGTTCCCCTCGTGGACCAATCCCTGACCCCTCACTCCTCTCACCTAAGCAGCTTGTTGTTCTCCTGGTCTGCATAGGTGGTGATATTGATGGCAGTTTCATTCTGCTCCACAAATTTCAGGAATTCACTGGAGTCTAAGCGAGAGTCACCATTATCAAAGTTCTAGAAAGAGCATGAAGAGATATTTTAGGACTGTTTTGTAGAATCCCCCAGTTCCATCATTGCTCCCCTTGGCCTGACCCATCTCTGGTTCATCTTGTTCTTGCACGTTTCAACCCTTCCCCGGCCAGGCTTCAGAGAGCTATAGCAACAAAGGCCACCAAGAGCCTTTCGTATCCAGATTCTGCTGAGGAGGGCACCCTGAACAGAGGCCTGAGCTGCCCCAGAAGCCTGGGGTGCCTAAGAGTAGCCCCATCTCTTTCACTGTCCTGCAGACATTTTTGACTTTACCCTTGGGTTCAGAACAGCCACCACACCATGTTCGCAAACCCTGATGAACAGGTAACGAGAGTCTAAAGTTGCAAGCTGCAAATCAGAATCTCTGCAGTGGGGCCCAGAATGCGTGTTTCTCATAAGCTGCTCAGGAACAGCAATGCAGGCAACCTTCAAGCTCACTTTGGGGTCACAGGATCATATCTTGCTGCTTGATTTCCAGCCTCCCAGCCCTGTTCTCAGTGCTTAACTTTCACACTGGTGCCTGTAACCGACCGCATCAGTGAGAATTCACAGGCAAAGGCCACAAACCAATAAGCTGCAAGCAGGGGTGGGGCAGAGCCCCCCACCTCTCTGCCCTGTGCTGTGGGCCCCACTGTAGACATGTGCACGGGACACAGACTGCCCAGTGCAGGCTGTCCTGATGACCCAGCTGACATCCTGCCAGCACGAGGTGAGGATGTGGTGAGCTCGGGCATTGTTATCTCTATGGAAAGATGCTAAACCAAGACTTCGGCCATTGGGGAGCATTCAAGAAGCCCAGGCCCTAGCTGCAGGAGGCAAATTCCAAGTTGGATACTGCTGCTCTCCTAACGAGTTCCAAGGGCAATTTTCCTACTCAAATTCTTTCCCTAGGCTGCCTCATACTGCCGCCCTGGGAAATCACCAGCATCCCCATGTTACTTTCAAAGGGATCCCCAGGTGGTGCAAAGGATTCTGGAAGAAAAGTCTCTCCAGGTTTCCGGGTAGAAGGGAAGGATGTAGCTACAGACTCTCCTTTCATGACAGCCAGGTGTCACATATGTTGGACTCTAAGGTTGTAAATCTTTCCATGGCATGTATAATGACAGGTATATATAAGGCAACTATTAGGCTTTTGCTCAGTACCTATTTATTCTTGTCCCAATTCCCAGGAACAGGTCTCAGATGTTCTTTATTCAGTGAACACTCACCCAGAGGAAACTTCCTTAAGTGTTCACCTAGTGAGGTCTTGATTAATTAATGGAAAATAATTAAATATGGTTGGCCAGGGGCCATTCTTAGTAGCACAGGACTTTCTTGAGTCCAATGTTGCATGAGCTGGGCAGATAGGAGCAACCCTCAGAGACCCCAGCATCCTGAGGGCCTGAGGACAGAGTGAGTGCAGGGAGGGCAACAGTCCAGCACTGGCTGCAGACCCAGTGCCAGAGGGCCCCAGTGGGCACCCCGAACCTGGAAACTCCAGTCTAGGTAGCTCGCAAAAGGCAGTGCTGTGCACACACTTCAAATTCAGTGGGACCACAATCCAGGCCTAAAGCTGCAGGGAGGTCCACCCTATCTGCGTTCTCATCTCATTAGGACCCAGTTGGGTCTCCCCCAGCCAGATTTATACGTGGAATCCACAGAATTCTGGTACTCAGAAACAGCCTGGAATGCCTGTGGTGGTTGGGGTGTCTGCCTGTGGGGTCATGATCTTGGATCACAAACCAACCTAATTCATTCAGCCTCTGTTCAGCCAACCAGGTACAATGGTATAGTGTCTCCTTACGCCTGCATTTCCCGTCTCTATACAGGCTGAGTGTCACTTATCTGAAATGCTTGGGATCAGCAGTGTGTCAGATTTTGGATTTTGAAATATTTGCATATGCATAATGAAATATCTTTGGAATAGGACCCAAGTCTAAACACGAAATTCATTTATGTTTCATACACACCTTATACAACTAGCTTGAAGGTAACTTTATACGATATTTTTTAACAATTTTGTGCATGAAACAAAGTTCTGACTTTGTTTTGACTGTGATCCATCACATGAGGTCAGGTGTGGAATCTTCCACTTGTGGCATCACGTTGGCTCTCAAAAAATTTTGGATTTTAGGGCATTTTGGATTCTGAATTTTTCGGTTAATGATGAACAACCTGTATTTGAGACAACAACACTTTTCTTCTATGTAACTGTAGGGTTGAGGAAAGGCAGGAAGATGTCTGTATAGCAGCGGGGGCGGTAGGGGACATGACGCCAAGGCTAGCTCCAGGGTCAGTCCTAGCCACCAGGTGTCTGAGACCTGGAGCCGTGTGTGTGTGCAACACGGTCCCGGAAGGCTCTTTCTACCTGGGTCTTCCTTCTTCACTCTGTTATGCTTTCAATTAAGAAATAGTGGCTGACTCAGTAGTTAAGGTGAAAGTCAGATTTTGGCTCTATCCAAATTCTGATTAGATTTAGTTTTTGACTAATTTTGATGTCAGAAATGCCAGCTGGGCTGGAGACTGATTCACTGCTTCAGAAACAGTTTCTTTGAGATATCACATCTCTCATCAACAGGTAGCTGCTGACCTAGACGGAGGAAGTCTCCCTTTGAAGAGAGCACCATGTAGGACTCTGATAATCATCGAAAAGTGCAAAGTGAAACCCGTTTTCTCCTGGAAGACAGTGCCAGAGCATCTGGGAAGAGTGAGCTTTGTGTTTGTCAGTCATGATCAAGCTTGCTGAGTTGGGAGTGAGCATGCCCCAGAGAAAAGCTACTTTCTCAAGGGGCCTCGCAATGTTCAGAAGGGAGCCTGTGAGAGCGAGCTACGGTGGAGGAGGTGGAGACGGGTTGGGGGGAATGTGGCCCAGGTACTCAGGAATCAGATCTAATAGCAGGTGTCAGTGATGCCTGAGGCAGGGTGCCACCAAAGGGCTCCTAAAAATGGTTACAAGGTCCCAAGTGGCCCCTTGGAAGAAGTGTGCTGGGCCCGACAGCTCCCATGCTGTACGCAGGGCAAAGTCCCCGTTCGCAACAGGCCCTGCAGGTACTGCTCACTCAGCTTTTCAACAATCATTTTCTTTCGGTTACATTTTGTTCCTGTGCGCCTCTCCTAGCTCAGCACTACAGTGTGTTTTTCTGTAGAAGAGGAACCACTTTGGCCAAGGGCTCTGCAACATGGGAGTGGTTGAGACAGAGGACAGAGTGAAGAGGGCTGTGGTTTTTCATCTGAGCATGCCCTTAAAAACGTGGAATCCAGAGAGATTTCATCTCTGCCACAGAGGAGAGAAACCTCCATATAAAAACAACACAAACGGGCCGGGTGCGGTGGCTCACGCCTGTAATCCTAGCTCTCTGGGAGGCTGAGGCGGGCGGATTGTTTGAGCTCAGGAGTTTGAAACCAGCCTGAGCAAGAGCAAGACCCTGTCTCTACTAAAGATAGAAAGAAATTAATTGGACAACTTAAAATATATAGAAAAAATTGGCCGGGCATGGTGGCGCATGCCTGTAGTCCCAGCTACTCGGGAGGCTGAGGCAGGAGGATTGCTTGAGCCCAGGAGTTTGAGGTTGCTGTGAGCTAGGATGACGCCACAGCACTCTAGCCCAGGCAACAGAGCGAGACTCTGTCTCAAAAAAAAAAAAAAAAACAAACACAAACGAAGTCTTCAATGACCAAATATCCATTGTAACCCAACCCAGTTTTTCTCCATCTGTGGGGTCTATAATGTCAGAAAGAGGAATCCACAGACTAGACTGGCATTGACCACACTGGGTGACCTCAGAGCTGCCAAGAAGCCCCTCAGGTGTCTGGAGTTACTCCCAGGCCCTGGCTGGTTAGGCGCTGGGACAGCAGGCCCTGGAAACACATGAGGGGGTGCATGTCCAGAGAAGAGGATCTGCAGCAGAGAAGAGATCTGTGTCTGCCAGTGAAGGGGGCTTATGTGGGAATGTGGGTATCTGAATGTGTGTCTGCATGCAGGATGGGTCTCAGAGTAGGGTGTGCATCTCTGTATGTGGTAGATGTGTGTCAGGCATGTTGTGGGGGGTGTGTCTTCTTTCTCTGGGCTTCTGAGTGTGGTATGTTTATCTGTGTGCGATGTACCTATGTGTGTGTCTGCGTTCTTGTCAATCAGCTGGAAGAGTGCCCTTAACCGCTGCTTCTAACACCTCTCGAGCTCTCTGAAAGATCTCCATGCCATGGCAGCCCCACTCATTGCTAAATATCATTTTCTCCTTCATTTTCCTTTAGTAGCAGTTCTCCTGCTCTGTCTCTTCAACTAATTATGACGGGGAACAGCAATATCTAGGTTCATGAAGACTCTCTGGACCAAGGCAATGCCAGTTCAGTGATTCTTCTCAGGGGAAGGAGCTCTCTAGGCCATGGGTAGTCAAGTTAATGACTGAGAGGAATGTCACACTGGAGGGGAAAGAGGGCTGAAGTGGTCTGGGTCTGGGTGAGATCAGAAGGTACTCTGCATCGGCAGCCAGCTCCAAAAGGTGTCCTATGGGGCACGGAAAGGGCTGGGCCTTACTTCATTGACAGGCTCTCTGAGACCTTCGTGCCTTTAATTGCCCAAAGGGAGCAGCACTCGTGTGTTCGATCCCAAAGCCACTGACTCCCACCATCGAGCTGGTCAGAGGCAACTTTCGCAGCTTCCTGGAATAATCTGTAAGGAGGAGACACTCAGGGACTTCAAGCAGGGCATCTGGAAAGCTGTGACCAGGCACTACGAGGAGGAAGCTTCCTTTTCTCTGGATTACCTTAAAGTACTTGTCTAGGATTTCACTGTAGTTGCTGCCTTTAGAGAACCAGCCGTCTGGGATGATCTCAGCTTCCAGCCACTGGATGATGCGACGCCGGAGCTCATCGCGGTTGGACTGGTAGCAAACAACTGCGGGAAAGGGGAGAGTGTCAGCTGAGGTGCAGGTGCATGTCGTCTGGCACGTACTCCACAGGGCTCAGTGCCCGGGGCTCTTCACAGTGCCCACGGACACGGGGTTACCATGTCCAGGGTACGCAGCTGGAAAGGGTCTAGCCCAGAACTCAAGCTCACATCTCTAAAACTTTTATCAAGATTGGGAATATTTAATTGGAGACATTCGGTTGCATAGGTGAGAAATAAGTAGAGGAGAAAAATAAAGGACATTTTCATTAACTTTAGGAAGCTGAGGGGGGAAAATCAATCAATAGAGCAGCTCTCTTGGCTCAAAGATGAGCTGAAATAATCCATGAAGAAATGAAAACAGTATAATCCTTTATGCCACTTGATTTCTGATTCTCTATTTACAGTTTCTCTCTTTCTCACCAACTGGGTCTATCAAAACTCTCCCACTTAAAGTTTTCACTGCCCGCATCACCCTTTATTATAAACAACAGAACGTGAGGCCACAGAAGGGCCGCATGGAAGCCCTGCTCTGGACGGCTGTTGCAAGC
>RJWJ010017480.1:0-32908 GCA_004363605.1 Indri indri
CCAGATCACATCAAATGAAAACTTTGTGTTTCTAGATTGTAAGCAAAGATATGTCCTGTGAAGCACATTCCTGCTCTTTTCCCTGAAAAGGAAAAGCTCGGTAATGACCACTCTCCTTCAGAATTACAAACCCCTTGGTCACAAACCCGCCTCTTCAGTGGTGGGCTGGGAAATAAAGGGAGGAGTGGGAGAGAAGTAGGGAAGAAGGGAGGGAGGAAAGGAGGGAGGAAGAAGTCCTTTTCTTTCCTTGAAGGAAAGAGTCTCTGTTGCTGTAGGAAAAGAGGATTGCTGTTGTTGGTTATTTTCCCAACCCTAAGCAGGCACTATGTTTAATTAGAGATCTGCAGGCCTGTTGGCAGGAGGACCCCAAGTCCCACCTCCACTGGTGCTGACCTGCCTGTAGTTTGCACTTGGTTTTGCCCATAATCTCTCTATCTGCCTTTGTGCCGTAGCTGCTGCCTACACAGATTTTCTGTTTTTAATAAGGAGCAGGAAAGTTTTGTAGTCTTTCCCAGTGGTGTAGTTTAAAAAAGAAACTAGAACACAAATAAACAAGGGCCCCCTTTTCCCTTTAACTCTTGCCTCTCCAGTGGATAGCTAGGACCCGGTGTCCTGGCTTCATGGTCAGCGCAGACCTTTCAGCAACAGCTCCCGGGACTCCTTCCCTTCTGTTCTCCTCCTGCAACCTGACTGCAAGAGAATGCTCGTGTTGGAGACACCTTCATCCCGGGAATCTGTAGAGTTAGGGGTTAGGCATTCAGGTTCTGATTCCAAGCCGAATTGACTTCTGATCAGTTTCTGCCACTCACAAGCTGTGTGACCTCAGGTTAGTTGGTTAGTATCTCTGAGCCTTGGTTTTCTCAGCTGTAAAAATGGGGGTGATAATGGTGCCCACTTCATGGCGGTTGCTGTGAGTAACCAATGAGGAAACATCTTTAAGGCACCTGGTAAGTGCTCAGTAAAGGGTCATGCTGGCTGTTGTTATTACCATGTGGATCCTGTCACTGGAATCTTAATCTTCATGCACCTGCCCAGGGAGCCAGGAGGCAGCTCTGGACGTTGCATCCCAGTGGACTGCAGGTGGCATTTTTCCTGTCGAGACTAAGAAAATGGTGAATCATTAAAACAAAGCCAATGTGGCTGCAGTCCACTTTTATTCTGTGTGGACAGCAACTGTTACTTCTTGAGCCCGACCTGCATAATTTCATTATAGTCCCACACATCCAGATGCTTGTGGAGCAGCTCTCTGTGGATGGTTTATGAGTTGTGGTGGCATCATTGGGATTTGTTGGGACTCCCAAGCTCTTGAAGAGTTCGCAGTGGCATGGGTCCACCAGCAGCTGGGGAGGGAGGTTCACCCAGCAGCCCCCTTGGGACTCCAGATAGTCTGAGTTCTGCTGTCCTGGTACCCGTCGATGTTGGTATCAGACGCTCATCCATTTGCACACCTAAAGCCCAGGTTTGAAATCATTGGATTGTTTCCCTTTCTGGGGAATTCTCTGAATTGCTAGACAGGACTGTGCTTGGGGTCTGGCCTGTGAGACAATCAGGACCCGACAGGAGCACTGCAGTGAGCTCAGGTTTCTGGTGGTGACATTAGTCCGCATGTCAGGAGCCAGGGGCTGCATGAAGCAGTTTCCACATGAAGCATCTCATTTTCCCCTCACAGCAAACCTGGGAGACTGGCTTTATCCAGATGAAGAAACTCATGACGGACTGGAAGAGATATGGGATTCTAAGTATCCCAGAACAGAGATTTGCAAGAATTTTTCTTCCAGGATACACTTGACAGATGATGTTCACATGGTTGACGTATTCTCAAGGGTATACGTAGATTTCCATAACTCCCCCTTCCAAATTTTAAGAGGAAGTTAAGCAAATTGGATTTAAGCTCTAAGCTCTTGTTTTTGTGTATGTGCTATTTTAAAAAGAATTTTCTTCCAAGCACTTGAGTAATAATATCACCCAGTTAAAGATCTATTTCTGAATATGGCATAGATAAGACGGGCTGTGGGTTCTGCACAGTTCCCCACACACCAGCTGTAACTGATTCCTTCTTTTTCATATGGAAGCATGTCATAAATCAGGTGACAATGGCAGGGTTACAGGTCCAAGATAATCCATGCAAAGCTCTTAGCACACAACTACATATTATAAACACTCAATAAATAACAATAGCTAATCCATATATAACGCCTACTACATGTCAAGCAATCTCTTATGAGCAACATAAATTTTACCTAATTTAGCCACCACAAAAACCTTTTTCAGATAATTACTATTATTATCCCCATTTTACAGAGGAGACTTTAAGGCATGGGGTAGTTAATTGATTTGCCCAAGGCCATGCAGGTGGAATAAACTAAGGCAGGGCTGGTTTAACTCAGGGTCTGCCATCCTCAACTGTTGCTATGCATTATGTCATGTTTCAGTGCAAACTGGAATTGGCACTGGTTTTTTTTTTATTATTATTATTATTAGCAAATTAACTGTAAGATGCTTCAGAGACCACTTTGAGGCCAAAATGCTGTGACATCACCCTTGAGAACTGCTCTGAATAGTGCCCAGAAAAGAGCACGGTGGTGTGGACTTAGTATTTGTTGTGTGAATAAACAAGGCAGTCAACCTCCTGAAATAGGAGATTCACAGAAATGAGGAAAGAGATGTCTTCTGAAGCAAAAGAAGGGAAAGATATCCGGCAGTCTTGTTCAAGGCCATCCGGCTTGTGCTGGTGGAGAGCTCACTACTGAATGGGCCTCTGAGTTGCCCTTTCGCATGCAGCAGCTCGCATCGGTAAACAGTCCCTGTGTACCGCTCTGGGCAAGGACTGGTTTAAGGAGTCTTGATCTGCCGCCTGGCAAAGGTTTGCAAGGTGGGCCCGAGAGCGGATCTGTGGCTACGTCCAGTTCAGCTCTTCATCAGTGACTTGGATCAGAGGTTGGCAAAACTTTTCTGTAAAGAACCAGATAGTAAATATTCTAGGCTTTGCAGACTGTTAGGTCTCTGTCACAGTTATTCAGTTCTAGCATTGTAGCATGAAAGTGCCATACGTAATTCTTAAAGAAATGTACATGGCTATGTTCCAATAAAACTTTATTTATAAGAATAGGCGAGGGGCCAGTCCAGTGAGATTGACCTCTAGCCATAATTCGCCGATCTCTGATTTAGATCAAGACACGGGCAGAGTTATTACACCAGTAATGACAAAAACCTGGAGAAGAGGGCTAAGTGAAATACGAAAGAAGAAAGTGAAGGTTCATGAGGCTCTCAATGGACCAGGACAAGAGCAGGTATTAAATATCAGACATTATGTGAATAGCTGGATGGAATTCTGGCTTTGTCACTAATTAGTACGTGACTTTGGACAAATTACTCAGGTCACTTAACCTTTCTGAATCTCATATGTGTTTTCTGTAAAATAGAGACTATTCTTAACCTTCCTCTGCGTATCCATGTAAAGACCAAATATATCACTATATTTACCAATATATATATAAATGCTTTTTAACTATAAGAGTAAACTCCTTCATTTATCCTTTAAAAGATAATCAACAGGGGTATAGGCTGGAAGATCATGATTAAAAATCAGAGTTCAGGTATCAGTTGACTGAAGCAGCGTGTGGCCTGGCTCCCCCCAAGGCAGCTGCGCCTGTCTTCATGGAGCTGAGAAGAAGGGAGCTGACAGTCCACAGGCCTGCCCAGGGAGGACCCAGGAGGGCAAGGCAGGCAGAGAAGCGAGGTAGAGGGCAAGGAACAGGACTGGGAATTCTGGGCTGGAAGCCAAGTTCTGTCACCTCTTGACTTGGAGTCTTGGTCAAATTACAAAACCATTCTCATCTTCAGTGCCACACCTAAGAATAACATCTTGCTGACAATATTCTGAGAACCCCGGTAGATGTTCCTTGCTTTAGTTTGCTCAGCATTCATTCTCCCTTTTCTGGTAACGACTTCCCCCTCTTAGTTTTCCTCCGAGCCCTACCCAAGCCCAGACATTCTGAGGCTCGGTGGGACTGACCTCTTTCCTGGTATACAGCTGGGCATGTGACCCAAGCCAGGCCAGTGAGAACCGTACCTGGCCCTTTAGTGGGAGCTTTTGGAGAAGAGAAGCTCTTTTTCTGCTCAAGCTGGGGAGCGAGGATGTAGGTCTTGAGCTCTGGGGTGGGGGGTGTTGGGGAGGACCCTGTGGAAAGAGGCTGCCATGAGGGAGGCCAGCACACACTAAGGCAGAGGTGAGGCAGGAACAAAGGAAACAGAGCTGTAACGACTGTCTGTGGATCTAACTGCACCCGAATCCCTTGAGCTTTCAGTTATGTGAGCAAATACATTTTCTCTGTGCAGCTCTTTTGATTTGTGTTTCTGTCACTTGCACCAAAGGATCCAGACTAATAGAACATAAGAAGTAATTAGTACAGTGCCTGGCATGTGGTAAGGGCTCAGAGATGATATAGTATTTATGCTCCTTATTTGTGAAGGTACTGTGTTAAAAAAAAAAAAATGCTGAAGGGATGTTAAAAAACCACAGTGGCCCTGGTGGCACATGAACAAAAATGAGGTGACCTAGAAATTCCCCTTCATAGAGGACGAGAAAATGAAAGAAGGGAAGAGGCTTAGCTTGGGAGAGAGCAGAATTTCAAGGACCTGAGAGCTGTTGTGGGGAAGAGGGACTCGCCATGTCACCCCAGAGGGCAGAACTCAAGCCAGATTAGGGTAGTGTCCTCGGGGTGAGCCCCTCGACCAGGAGGGGAACAGGCAGTGGCAGAGGAGCGGTTGCACCCATGCGGGGTCTGGGCTTTCCTGGTTTTGTGAAAGTGTTTTTCAAGACCTTTTGACCATGACCCACAGTAATCAATACATTTTACATGTGACTCAGTACATGAATACATATATATGATAAAAAAATTCATAAAACTATCCTTTTACCATCTGGAATGCATTTTGATAATTTTCTATTCTACTCTGCTTATTTTAATTGCTTTATTTCATATCATTCTTTGAAGATGCTGGTCTTGGCCCAGTAATTTGATTTCATGAACTCTGTTGGATTCCAAACTGTGTTTGAAAAATTCTGTTATGCAGGATATTCTTGTCTGAGATGGGAGGTTGTGGTGAGGATGGAAGGTGAGCAGGGGCCCAGGGTGGGAGGGAGAGTGACTGGCCACACAGGTCAAGCCATGACTGGCAAATGTCCTTCCATAACATAAAAGTGCCCAACGCGTGCAGAGACTGAGGCCGGTCCAGGGACAGCTGTATAAAGTGCCGGTACCTCTGCTCCCTCGAACCGACCCAGGCACGCAATGCTAAGGATCCCAGCGATCTTTCTCTCCAGGCTTGAACTTGCCTCTGAATCCTTCTCAACCCAACTGTCTGGCAGTTTCTCCCCACAGAGAAACCTATTTGCCATCCATGAGTCAGCCTCACAGGGGGAAGGAAATTGAGGTTCCGCGAGTTGCCTGCAGTTGGGGTCCAACCTGAAACCCAGCTCTGCCTGGTTTTTCACGTTATTCTTTGACTCCTGCCTTCTCCCTGTGCCTCAGTGGTCACAAGTCACAGGTATAGCAAAAAGAGCACCAAACCAAGAAATGGGAGAAGTGAGAGATCCCAGGTCTGCTGGAAATCAGTCAAGTCATTCCACCAATCTAGACCTCACTTTCCTCAGCCCTAAAATGGGGATGATAATGGCACGTTGCCCCGTAGGCTCATCAGGAGGACAATGTCAATATCCCAGGTAAAAATGGAGCCCAGGGCTCGGCACACTATAAGGACTCTGCAGATGCTAACCTTTCCTTCTCACTGCCTGAAGCTCAGCGAATGTGGGGAGTCCCAGCGGTGTGATGAAAATGCCTTTTATTAGTTCTGGAAGACACTAGTTCAAGATCACTTGAGAACATGTTAAGAGCCACGCTCAGAGACGATAGAGTTCTGGGCTGTGACACAAATCCTCTCCCTGTCTCTGTGTGTCATTTGGCAAATCACTCACCCTCTCTGTGCTTCCCTTTATCCTCATAAATAAATAAACAAACAGACAAATAAGAGTTGGGTGGACCTCAACATTCCCAGGTGCTCTGGGGTGATAATCTTAATTCACAGATAGACATAGTGTTCAGGAGATTAACTAATCACCTACTACACACCCTCACCTTTCCATCCCCCCACCCTATGCAAAAGAGACTTCCTCCAACCAACCAGTGTGGATCGAATAATGTTCTTTTCTTCGCCCTTCCCCCCACTTTTTAAAATACAATGAGGCTCTGTCAGAAAACAACTGCTGCCTGTTCTGTCAAAATCGAATCAAGGGGGAGACATTGCAGTGCTGCTTCTGGACTGGCACGTGTCCAATGTGTTGCCATTTCAATACCCTCGAGTCTTTTCATTTTTTAGATTTTGCAAAATCATGCGAATTTTCTTTCCAGTGGCTTGTCTTCATAAAGCCGTTACCTCACTGCAGGTAACTGGGGAGGAGCCGCAGCTGGCATGAAACCCGAAGCTTCTGTGGCCCTCCATGCAGTAGAAACCCAGTGGAACCTTGGTTCTCTTTTAACATGCAGCAAGACTCAAAGAACCCGTGGAGAAGCAACTCCTTCAGATGGCAGGCAGCTGCTTCGTTTGTGTTTATTCGCCATGCAGCAGCAGCCTGGTTTCTTCCAGAGACAGAAAGAGGAGCGTGAGGGAAGCCTCGCTACTGTCGTGGGGCTGCAGCTGGGAGGACGGCTCTGGGCACAGAGGCTCCCTCTCTTCTCAGCGCTGCCTGCTTCCTCCCGATTCTGCCACGACAGCGCCCTGGGACGGCAGCAAGCCCGCGAGGCTGCATCTCTCCGATATTGCCCCCGTGTGAGGTGGCAGGCAGAGCAGGGATGACAGAAACACCTGTGCCTTGTGTACAGCGCAGGCTTGTCTCGTGCATTGTGATAAAATGCGACCTTACTTTGTTTCCTCATCATCTCTTTGAGTGTCTATGAGGTCGTTTTTGTCTCCTCTGGTTGATCTAACAAAGTGCCACAAACCTGGTTGCATAAAACCACAGAAATTTACTCTCTCACAATTCCAAAGGCCAAAAGGCTAAACTGAAGGTGTTAGCAGGGGTGGTTGGTTCCTTCCAAGGGCTCCGAGGGGAAATCTGTGCCGTGTGTCTGTGCTAGAGCCTGGTGGCTGCTGGGACTTGCAGCTGCATCTCTCCCCTCTCCGTCTCCATCCCGGCACGGCCTTCCTCCCTGTGCCTCTGCTATCCCTTCTCTTCACTTACAGGACCTGCCACCAGATTTAGGGCTCCCCCTAATCCGGGGTGATCTCATGTTGATGCTTAACTTAATTCCATCCACGACTCCCCCTTTTCTCCATTCGAGCTCCCATTTACAGGTTCTGTGTGGATATAGCTTTTGGGTGGCTGCTATTAAAACCAGCTACAAGGATTTCTCTCCTCCTGTCCCGGAGAATGATAGCCACACATTTTCTGCTCATTCTCAGGTAGCATTCAGCCACTTTAAGTTTCAAACATGGCCTTAATTTAGTAACTAGAATATCTGGTGCTGGGGAATCCCCAAAGCTTGAACTTGAGTTAGATTCTTTCTCCACTGTAGCTCAGATCTGAATCGAACTAGGCTACAGTGGGTAAGAAAGTGCTGTTCTCCTTCCTATCTTCTCTGCTCACCTCCTTCCTACCCACCACGCCCCCCACAACTGCTGTTTCACTCTTTGCCAGGGTCTAAGGGGGTTTAGGTGGGAACAATGGGATAGTTCACGTCTGGCTGAGAAGCTGTTATCTGGACCCGGCAAATATTTAAAGTGGAGACACTAGTTAGGCCTAGCCGATGACAAAAGTGTCATGCTTTCATGGGAGCTTTGACAGGTTCTGTGCATTCCTAGTTGGCCCTTCTCTCTCTTCTAGTTTCCTTGACCCAAGGTTGAGACATCTGGCTCCTAAGCCCTAGCATCCAGCCAACACTCACAGAGCAGCTAGCTGGACCTGCACCCACTCTCTCTGTGCACACCCGGCTCACAGGAAACGTGTATAGGGCACTTGCCCCACAGTCTCCAGGCCGCAGGCTCAGCCCAACCAAGCTGTGCTCTCCTGGCTGGCCACCAGCAGGCATCAGCCTCCTCCACCCCTTCTCAGTGCTTATCCTCGGATCCTCCATCCTCTCTAACTTTCCAAGGCATGCATCAGCCTCCAGCCCTCTGTGTCTTCCGACTGTCAGAAACATACTTCAAAAATCTCTGCTTAGTCCTGAAGCCTCCCTTGGGAAGCCTGGGGCCCAAAGTTGGTGAAACCCATGCCCTTGGAGAAGGATGGGGACCTACAGGAAGACAGCAGCCCTTTCCAAAAACATCCCTTCACCAATTTCCTATTCCCACATTCACAGTCCCTTTTTTTTTTTATCTCGCTCCGTCCGTGTGCACATAGCAGTGTCCCACTGTCTCCCACACACATCGCTATGTGATTATTGCATTACTCCCTTAGTTGCAATAGGAAAACGAAGAACCTATTCTAGTTACATGGATTATCTTAGGGCATTTTTTAATGAAGTCGTTCTCACTATTTTAACACTTGTTACAGAAAGTAAGGGGGACAAAGCCCGCAGAGAAGAGGAGTCTCTGTGGAGAAGCAAGTCTGAAGTTTCCGGAATTGCGTGGACAGTACAAGTGTGTGTCTATTCTGTGTCCATTATGATGCAGGCTTTTTTCCTTGAAGGGTGGGGAAAAGATAGATGAGATTTCAATGTGGGCCATTGTTTTATGCCTGTGGGAAGGCCTATTGCCCCAAAAATGCAAACATGAATATCAGGATTCTTAAAAATCACATCTATGAAGTAATGAGGATGGTCTTTCTTGATTATAAAAAAAGAAAAATTCATTCATAACCAATGAAATGGAGAATCAAGACCTCTCTCATGGTTCAGGTCAGTGCTGAGGTCTTGGTTCTCACCCATCTCTTCATTTCTGTGTCTCTGACTCCTCGAGGGACACAGAAATGTGTCCTGCCAGCCTGGCCTGCCCCAGGTTTATGTTCCACATTGTCTTAGTCCTTTCAGGCAATTGTAACAAAATGCTGCACACTGAGTGGCTTATAAACACCAGAGACTTGTTTCTCGCAGTTCTGGAGGCTGGGAAGTCCAACACTAAGGCTCCAGGAGATTCTATGTCTCACAAGGGCCGGCGTCCTGGTTCACAGACTGTGTCTTCTGGCCATGTCCTCACATGGTGGAAGAGGCGAAGCAGCTCTGTGGGGCCTCTTTAATAAGGGCCCTAATCCCAATCATGAAGGCTCTGCCCTCATGACCCAATCACGTCCCCAAAGACCCAACCTCCTCATACCATTGCCTTGGGGGTTAGGATTTTAACATATGAATTTGAGACTATAGCCCACATATTTTCCAATTTCCATTTTCTCTCTCCCTATTTTATCAAAACTTAATGTTGCTTTGTGCCTCCAACCCCTAGCTCTCTGCCAAGTATGCTGGGAGGAGACTGGGAAGAGCTCATATCGCTCTGTGTTAATGTGGTGGTCATTACTTGGACTGTCTTTTCCAAGGCGATAGCTGTCACTAGAGGAAATTGTGCAGCCCTGAAAGAAAGATTCTATTCCTTGGCATTGCCTGAGAATTTATTCCTATCAACTTGACAGTCTGGGAGGTTAGACTGTGTATCAGGACAAAACAGGGTAAATCAGAATCTAAGTAGATATGATATTGAGAATCCTTTTCAAGCATGGCAAGTTTCATTCTAAAGAATCTTAGATTATAAATACATATATTCTTTAGGAACAGCTGTGTATTGTCTCACTATCCTGCGCTGGATGGCAGGGGTACAAAGGTGAATAGGCTGCTGTCTTGCTTAAAGGAGCTTCACGGTGACACGTATTGTGCATTGAAACATATTGGCCCCACAAGTAATTAATAGGAGGTCTGTCTGGAAAGTATCCAGCCATTGTTAATATAATGAGAATGGTTTGCACAACATCAATGGAGCCTGGCAGCCAAGGAGAGTGGACTGGAATGTTCATGCATGCACAGTGACAACTTCACGGTACTAGTCAGTGGGACACTAGGTGCTGTTGAGTGAGCATGTGTACTATGTGGCTGTCGCATTCAAAATGACTGAGTAGAGCAAGGAATCTGCATCAAATTTTGCAAACCTTGAACATTCCTCTGCAGAAACTATTTGGATGATTCCTAAGGCTTTCAGGGATGATGCAATGAGTGTAATGCAAATAAAGTGTGGCACAAATGCTTCAAAGGTGGTTGAGAATCTGTTGAAAATGATCCATGTTCTGGAAGGCCTGCAACAAGCAGAACACCTGAGAATGTTGAACATGTACAGGTTAGGTTAAGAGATGCTGGGAGACCAGTGTGAGGTCCCAGGGTGCCTACTTTGAAGGGGACTGAGGTATCATTGTCTTGTGTACAATGTTTCTTGTGTCTTGTATCTTCTTCAGTAAATGTCTCTATTTTTCATACTATGTGGCTAGATACTTTTAGGACAGACCTTGTATATGTACATGTCATGAGGAGTATATAGAGGAAGTGGGAGTCACTCACATCTGTGAAACTGGCGAGGTGTTGGATGGGGAAGTCAGACCGTGGTGTGCTGGAACCAGCTGTCACGATTGTTCATGACAGCCAGTTGTGAGCCTCTGATTTTAACAGCTTGAAATCAGCCACGGTGGGAATATTTACACCACAGAAATTGGTAAGCACCACAAATCAGGGTGTTTTGTTTCCAAACAGTCAGGTGTTAAACATTTACCAGCATACCACCAAAATCAGAGTAATGCTTTCCTCCTCTGACTTTGATTTTGACTGCTAATTCACTTTAGAACAAACCATTTAGCATCTCTTTAGCATATTGGGTGCCCAGAAAAATCTCATACCCTTTTAGGGAAGCTGTGAGAAGCAAAAGTATATGAAAGGAAGTGTTTTGGGCTCCCTAGAAGAAAAGGTTTATTTTCTTTATTCTTTGACCCCAGGAAAAAAATACTTGGAGTGGTTCCATGACTTTTTCTGGATCCTGCAGGAGTCAGTAGCAGATCTCAGGAAGAAGAGTCCTCTCTTTCCTTTGTTATTATAATGTTTCATGTGATCCTTTTATTCAAGGAAAATAAAACTGTGTAATATATAAGCATAATTTAAAAATATTCCTCACTGCTTGTCATGATTGGATGATACATTTTCACCAAATATTAATTTTTGCAAGGCACTATGTGGGCTTTACACAAAGCAGAAATGGGAGGACAAGGAGTTCAGAAGTTTATGTCCAATATTTATTTTTGAGCTGCTTCTGCACTAAGCTTTGTTTGAGTTATTTTTCGTTTTTCAACAAATGATTACTGAGCATCTTCTGTGCTGACTTTGGGGCAAAAAATCAATAAGATAACAATTCCTGGGGCTAAGGTAGAATGTGGTAAAGTTCCAGAGTCCAATGCATATTTACTGAACGAATGGGCGCAGTAGTGAGGAATGGCCCGGTGGGCTGGCAACCAAGCTATTCCAAGGCGAAATGTAAACAGAAAGATATTTACAAAGAGAATTTGCATAGAATTAATCCAGAGTTTTCTAGCAGGCAGTGACCCTCTTCCCTTCCGCTTGTGCCCTATAGAAAGGAGAAATAAATAACTGGAAGGTTGGAACAAGACCAAGAGATCATTAAGGGCTTCCTTTGGCTCAAGGCTAGAAGCTGTGCTGAAACCTTCCAAGAATGAGTGTTACCTGCCCCATTAATTGAAGTTCCCAGAGAAGAAGATTCCATGAGCTTTTTCACTAATGTCTTACAGACTCTGACTGCTCTTGCTGGCAAGAAATTCCTCAGATTTAACTAAATCCTTCTGGTTCTCATTTTTTCTTGACTCACCTCTTCTGTTGCACATGGTCTTCATTTCATTCAATCATTCATTTATTCTTCAGTCACTTATGAAGTGCTTACTGCATGCTGAGTTGGTGGTTCTCAACCTTGTGGAGCATTTAAAAAAATACTGACAGCTGGGCCCTAATTCCTTGAAACTGATAGGACACAGCTGGTCTGGCTCCAAGGGCCTGTGTAATGACAATGGCGATGATCACAATGATAAAAAATAGTTGTAGCAATAGTGATAGCCACAGAAAACACTTATTAGGTGCCACACACTATTCTGTTTTGCATAAATCACCTCATTTAATTCTCACAGCAACCCTGTGACGTAGGTGATTTTATCATCGTCATCAAAGATGAAGAAACTGCAACATGGGGAGATTAAGTAACTTGTCCAAGGTCTGTATCTGGGATTTAACTTTTTCAGTCCATTTCTTAACCACTGTTAGATTGCCTCTATATTGCTGTAAAGTTTTCCAGAAAGTTCTGATGTATTTCTGAAATTGAAAACCACTGACCACTTGGCATATCTTGGCATATAGTACTTGGCTGTCCAGAACCATTTTATCCTTTCCTTTCATTCCTTGATTTCACTATCTAGCAGTGGGGACAGATAAATTAAGTATGCATACATGTAGTCACGCACACACACCATGCACAGCATGCACAACATGGCGAATCTTGTACGAAGTACCACCAGGGAGAGTGTGAGTGTAGGGAGGTGGGGGAGACTAACTCTTCCCAGGGTATTGGAAGAAAAATTAGAAAGGACAGGGTGTAATTTGGCTCCAAAATCAAAAGTCTATTCAGAAATCCTCAATTAAATTCAAACCCCTGGGTACCTTGCTCTCATGTGAAAGTATTCCCCATTGGCCTGTGTAGGACAATGGCTGTATTCCTGGGGCTTCTGGGAAAGGGTGAGCCTGAGGCTGGATTAGACTGGGCCACACTCCAACTGGTCTGTGCAATCTTTTCCCTAACCCTGCCAATATGTGTCCTCAGACATTCCTAATCTTGCTGTGGCGTTCTTCACTGGGGCCACAGGTTGTGGAAGTGACTCTGAAATAGGGAATCCAGGACCGTCTACATTATTTATCCCCAAGCCTGTTTCCCTCATTCTATCCAGTGATCCCTCTTCATCTACAGTAAGATGAAGAAGAGTAGAAATTAATGCAGTAAGGAGATACAGTCTCGATGTCACTCTCATCTTTATAACCCCAGAACCTAGTGGGTAATACCTGGCATGTAGCAGGTACACAGTGAATGTTTGCTGAAGAAATGAATAAATGAGAAAGGAAACTGTGTTACTTCCACATAACCATTTTCAATTCTCCTGAATGGTGCTGATGATGATTGTGATGGTGGTCATGGTTATCTGTGTGTACCTGGATAATCATTATCTCATTTGATTTTCTCAATATCCTCTGAGATCAGATGGGTAAGTAGCATCATCATCTTTACCTCTATTTATAAGTAAGGACTTTGAATTTCAATAAGCTTAAGGACCTTGCCTAAGACCACTTGATAGCCTGCCAAAATTTCAGTCTTGGGTTGAGCCTTTCCGAATTCTGTGCCTTCTCTCTGATTGTGGGAGGCACTGCCAATTTCCAACTGCAAAATAAGATTCTGCATCAGAGAACCAAGAGAATATGCACCTTCTTTTCCCTCTGAGATGAAAAATGTCTGCATAATCTCTTTATCTTTAGGCATCTCTCATCTCATCCTTTTTCTGTGCTTGGTAGTGTACATCTTCCCATGAGATACCAGTGGCACCCCCACCAGTCATGACAGCCAACAATGTCTCCAGACACTGTTAATTGTACCCCAGGGAGCAAGATCATCTGTTGTCAAGATCCACTGGTCTAAAGATTTTGCTCAAAAAGTAAATTTTCAAGTAATTGAGTTTTGGTGTAATTATTTTCATTTCTTTTCTTTTTTAAATGGAAAAACTGGGCTACACGGCTACAAAAGTCTGGTAGGATTACAAAGCAAGGGATTAGGAGTCAAATGTAATCACTGTAGTCACATGACTCATAATCATGGTAAAATGATTCTATTTTCTTTATTACATTGAACTTCGGATTTCTGTCTGCTTACTTTTCTCAGAAGACTGATTACATTGTAGTTTGTTTATGTGTGTGTATATATATACACATAATGCATATATATTAGCTTTCTCCCTTTAAGAGGATTCAAAACTCTCTCCCTCCTGCCTACTTAAAATCAAAATTAGCTGAATAAGTTAATTAAAAACAAATTAAAGTTAGAAAACTTTCGTGTTTGAGTCACGAGCAACATTTATTTTCTACTCAACAGATGAACATCGAAATCCAGGAAAAGTATGGAATTAAAGCCCAATAAAATGTTATATAAACTCTTAAGTCACGTTGACTTCAGTGGTGAGACCACGCCAAGAAAGTTCACGGATCAGCTCCAGGGACATAGACCCAGGGATTTAGCCACCTCTGAGCATTTCTAAGCAAAAACACATGTCTGCAAAATGAGCCTTTGCAAACCAAAGACAGAAGGATTGAGCTGCCAAGTGTATCTCAGGCCTCTCCACACATTCAACTTTCATATTTAAGGGCAGCCTTGGTCTTTATATGCTTGAAGAATGTACAGCAGAACCTTAACATACTTAAGAATGCATTTTTCTTTGGAGAACATGTTCCAGTTGATACTCCTGTTTATGTTTCAAAGAGGACCCCATCCTCAAAATCAGGCTCATTTGGTGGGTCTCTCAGTAAAGGAACTATTTTGTTTGTTTATTTGTTTGATTGTTTCCTGTTTAAGAATTGGCCTGGCAGCCCAATGTATTGGAAAGGTCAATGGCTTTGACCTTCACTCTCCACCTCCCCAGTTTCCTGGTTGTGTGACCCCGGGCAAACTACTTAATGCTACTGAGCCCCACTGCTCTCCTCTACAAATGGAGCTAAAGATAATACCACTTATGGAGATTGGGAGAATACAAGGAGTCGGGGAGTAGAAGACACCTAGGGCAGTGCCTGCTACATCAATAGATGCTTAGGAAGTCTTTATTCCTGCCCACTTTTTCTTGACACCAAGGTCACAATCAGACAACCCAGTGGGTCAGATGTGTCCTGCATATGTGATTTGCCTGCAAAATGGTTTCAAACATTCTGAATTAATTGCCAATATTTAAAAGTCAGGAGATTGCAGGTAAAAAAAAAATCCAAATTTCAGGCTTTGGAGAAAAAAAGCAGATCTAGCAACATTGGGTCCCTATAGATGGGCATGTTCATCCCAGTCCTCCAATCTCCATCACTTTCTGATGACTACATCTGGCCTGCTTTACTCATTTGTGTTACTCAACTAATATGTTTAAGAACTTAAAGATTTTAGCCACAAGGCACATAAACAATTACAGAGACTCTGATTTATGGGAGGCCTCAAGGATGCAGAGACCTACCAGTATAGACCTGCCTTCAAGGAATCCCTTATTAAGGGATTAATGTAAGTGATGATTTCAATTTAGCAGGAATTTATTGAATTCTTACTGTAGACTTAGTGCTGAGGATACAAAACTTAATAAGATACAGTCCCCGTCCAAGAGGAATCTGGCCTGCTGACCTCTGGCATCCTGTTGATTGGGCTGGAGTTTCTGTATTTCTGTTTCTAACCCAGGTTGAGACTCCTAATGTCACTGACTTTCTATACTCTGCTTATGACATGATCAAGTTGAGCCCTAGTTTTTGTTTTGTTTTGATTTTAATATCCTATGACATAAAATCACGACAGTTACTTAGCTGTAGATAAATTTAGTCTTCCTAAAATTTGGGAAGAGAGAAGACACAAACAGAAACCATGTTCCCTTTTATTTTCTATGAGAGAAGCTTTTTAAGGTATGTGGCTTCTCAACCTCTAGCCCCGGGTCTGGGAAATAGTGGGGACTTAGTAATGCACGTTCACTGAAAATGGGTGAATGGATAAATGTTGGCTGAAATTCAAATGTCTAATGCATTGCACCCTTCCCCCCGCATCCCTTCATTCGTTTAATCACAAATATATGTGGAACTGGCAAAAGAATGTTCCAAACATGGGGGACAGCAAGTCCAAAGGCTCTGAGGTAGGAATAAGCTTGAAATATCTCAAGAAACAGAAGGAAGGCCAGGGTGGTTGTGGGGAGAGAGTGAAAAAAGTGACTAGGGATGACAACAGTGGCCAGATTTTGCAGGGCCCTGGAGGCCTTGAGGCAGGCTTTGTGTATTTTTAGAGTTTGGTGGGAATGAGATCTGATTTCCAGTTTTAGAAGATCATGCTGGCTGCCATATAGAGAATGGATTACAAAGAGGCAGGAGTGAATCCATGAGACCAGTTAGGTGGCGACTGTCACAGAGCAGGTGAGAGGCAATGGGTAATGACCACAGGGTATTAATGGCAGTGGGGCAGGTCCAGGACAGGAATTAAAGATTGTACATCTACTGGCACCATGACACTGTCCGACAGATATATAATGCCAACCACATGTATAATTTTAAATTTTCTAGTAACCACATTCCAGAAACCACATTTTCTAGTAGCAACATTTTTGTGTTAAGCGTTGAGAAGAAACGTCTTTTCAAATTTACTGGGTGTATTTGCTGAAAATATCTCTTTATATTGTCTACTTTATTACCTTTAAACTTTTTTTACACAATAAACGGCTTCATTTTGTTCTGCTGCAGGAAATTGCAACTGACATTCTTCCTGAAATTTGTGATATTCCTTTCTCTAATCTTTTCTCTTAACTCCCCCAGCTACAGAACTGGCACGTGTTTTGTTTCTCCCCTCGACTCCGCATCAGTCCTATCATTTTGAATTTTAAAAATCTATCCATACTTATTTGTTTTAACTAGAAACTAAGCTAATCATTTACAATTAAAACAACAACTTCAATTTAATTACCAATTATGATTTACACAGGCATTCCTGTAACTTGCGATGTCTGCATAAAACATTCAAGTATAATGTTATAAGGTACAAAGAAAAGAAATCATTCAAAATGAATCGCTTTGTTGACAGGGACTGAACACACGTTGCCATGATGGTTCATGTGCAATAGCGCAAAGGATTCACGTACCCAGGACACTCACTGCAGAATGACAATGACATCTTCTGTGATGTAACAGTTAAGTGGAAATGTCATCTTACCAACACCATTAAGTTATGTTTGGGGGAAAAGTATTTTGAGCAGCTTCAGTTTTTAAATTTAACTTTACATGAGTTAAAATAAACTAAAATTTAAAATTCGGTTTCCCAGTAACACTAGCCACATTTCGAGCATTCAGTAGCCATATGTGGCTGGCTGCTGCCTTATTGAACGGCACAGCTCCAGTGACATTCAAGGCTGAGCTGCGCTGCAGGCGCCTCTCCCGGCTCCGTCCTCACCCGCCAGGGGCTGGACGACAGGAGTCCTGACTACCGTGCTCTCGTTACAACTCCCTGCTCTTTCTTCCTGCAGTACTCGAAACTGAAAGATCAGGGCTTGCTTATGGCATTCAGGTAAGAAACAGGTGAGGGCAGCATGAAATCCAATCTTTAGGAACCAGATTATATTTTTAAAACATGTTTCCTTACAGAACAACCAACATTTTCATTAAGAGAAGGAAATAATGTATTCGACATAGAAAAATGGACTCACACACACACACACACATGCACATATGATTTTTTTTTTTTAACCTGTTAGGTTTTGAATATGTATGTCCATCAACCCAGCAGTACTGAGTGTGCCCAGCCTGGCTACTGGCCATGGTGGCTGGTGTCCACATTTTGTCACTGGGAAGTTGCTGTCTCAAGTTGGCTTCATGTGTTCATTTTTGTTAAATGCCAACTTTGGGGCTGTTTGACAACTGTTGTTCTCCCTCAAATGGATAATGCCAATAAATGCCATCAATTTTCAGTAGTCCATAACACTTTCTGAAGTCTGTCGAGCAAATGGCATGCATCTTAAAATTTATGTGACTGAGGATTGAGGGTAATTAATGTATTCGTGTGATGGGTGGAATCATTGCTGGCTGCCCTCTAACCCCCTCTTCCTCCTCACCCCACTGCTGCACTCACCTACATCTGTGAGCATTTCTGTTCACCAGAATCACCCCCCTGCCTCAACTCTGATCCCCTCGTGAGTCTCCAGACCTGCCATCGATGTGCCTTGTCTTTGGGTAGCACTTTGAAGCAGGAACAGACCCCTTTATGTCTGTGAAAATCTGGATTTCAAGAAAGATCAACCTTGACCTCCCACTGCTGATGGAAGACCCTCTTGGCCCCTCTGTCCCCCGTGGCTAGCGTCACAAATATTAATGCCGCACTTCCACTTGCTGGGCTCAGAATGGCCCCTTTTAATTAAAATATGGATCTATTTTTTCAAATGCATTTTCACATTTCTGCATGGGGAGAAGTGCTTCTTCCTGCCGAGTGCAATTTCAGATTGGGCAAAATAGGTGCAGATTTCACTTGAATCTCTTTGAAGTTTCAGAACATCCTTAAACCCTAGGATGATTTTTTTCCCCGCTTTTATATTGTCAGTGGTTTCCTGGACATTAGGGAAGAGCTTTCATGTATTCACATCTTTGGGATTCTGAAACATTATTGGATAAATATTAAAGAGAACTAAATTGAATGAAAGTTAAAGTGAACCAAATAGGCCCTAAATAAAATTTTAAAAGCAACCCTTAAAATTTATTTTTATTAACCAAGACTTTTGAGGAAGTTACAGACTTAATGTGAATCTCATACTAATAAATCAAGAGTTTCTTATGGGGGGAAAATACCCTTCCCTTATATATAAAAATGTGTCCACATGGAAATAAAGCTCTAAATTCATCTCTTAACATAGCAAGGGACAGATAGCAGGAAAGAAACTTTCTTTGGCTAAATTTCCCTCACATTCTGAATAGATCATGGCTTCCTTTGGGCTCCACAACACATTGTTGGACCTCCTGTTTGGCAGACTTTATTGGCATTTATATCACATTTTATCTTGTTTTTTTTTCTTATACACACCTGCTTCTCCCACTGGATTATTAAACTCCATGAGGAGGGAGCTGATGTTGGGTGTTGCTATCTCCTGGTGGCCTTTTCAATGCCCCCTCCAGACTCTTTACCATTTTGTCCCCTGACTCCCTCTAAATTTCTCATGGTTTGTATGGGGTAGTGCAGCTTGCAATGACCTGTTCTGCAAAAATAAATAGACAAAACAGGGATTTGAAGGGAGGGAATCATGTTGATGATCAACTTCAATTTTCTTGTTTTTACAAATGTACAGAGTCGGAGAGGTGCCTGGGTGACTGTCCTTTCTGCTGTCCACAATTTCCTTATATTGGTCAAGGTTCTCACCTGCAAATATTTGCACGAAATTTTCATGCAAGTTCTTTGCACTAATATTTGGACCTTGGGCATGTAACTTGCTTATAGACTTTTAGGCTTGCTGTCTATGATTAATTTAGAATCACCAACCCCTTGGAATGCCATCATCCTAAACAGAGTGATGACCGGGTTCCATGGTCACCAGAATTTTCACTACGAAGTTTAGGAAAAGACTCTGCATTTTATCTCTTCCTATCAAATTAGTTACCCCAATAAAGTAAACCTTAGATACAATCACGTCTGCGCTCCATGATAACAGTGACTGGATCTGGGGAGGAGCCATGTGGGCATATTTCAGAGACTCCTGAATCGTGGCCAGCCCAGCTATACTACAAAGCTGTCTTGTTCCTGCCATGACTTGGCCACCGGAATAAGCCCAAGGCCACTGAAGTAGGCACTCTTATTTCCACTTGACTTTATAATTTGGTTTTGCTTGTTTTCCCTACTGAATTTGCACTGTCTGCAAAGTCTACAAAGTCTGTTTTCTCTGAATATCTTTCTTTTCTATTCCTGAACTCCCAGGCTGGATTGTCCCCTCCTTCAAACACTTTGGAGAAGAATAGGGTTCGATCCTTGAGAAGGTGCTGATGTTTCCAAGACAGACAAGGACTCCCAGAGCATCCCCTTTTATTTGGAGACATTAACCCCTTACTTTGGCCATTTTTACATCCTCAGAGATTTGTTTATAGGATATAATCCCCAGTTGTTGTTTCATTGTTGTTGTCATCATCGTTTTTAAATCACCAAACCCCAGTTGTTAGCACAATGTTGCTGCCTGTCAAACTCAGTCCACCTGCTGTGCCCCCTGGTGTATGCCTGGTGGTGTGCCGGGTTGGTGGCGGGGAGAATGGGCTCTCAGCAGCAATGAACAGAAACCGAAAAGTGAAAAAGAGGGTGTGAGTCAGGAGAGGTGACACAGCCCCTGATGCAACTTAGTTCTCTCGAGTCAGGGCAGCTGGAAGACCAGGCTGTCCTAATCAGTGGCAGCCCCGCCACCACTCGCCCAGACTGTGTTTCACAGGCGCTCACTACCGTTAACTTCAAGCACATTTTCACACTGCTTGGCTCAAGCTCCTGGCAGCGTTCCTAAACACTCTGAGGAAATAATTCCACAAAGTGGCATAAATTAATGTGACTAATTAACATGATGTTAATTATTTGTAAATTGTATGTTTGGATACACATTACTTGAGAGGCATATGTTATTTTCAATGTTTACTGAAACAAGTGACTGCTAATAGCTCCTCCTGAGTGTTCCCTTCACGACAGTCTGCAAATGGAGGCTTCTCTAAAAATAAAAATCGTGTCCTCGGGGGAGCTGCGTGAATGACTGAATATAATCAACTGCCACAAAGTAGCCCCATTCCCTTAAAAAGTGGGAGTTCCTAAGGCTTCCCGCTTCACACCTGGCATATTTGGGGGATGGCTTCATTAAAGCCATCTCTTCTTTCTCAAAACCCACAGACAGACAGGGGTGATGCTCCTTCGGTGGTACCCGACAGCTAGCTGGGAGGTCACCAGCATCCAGCACCTCCTTCCAGAGCTGTGTCTGTGCAGGCTGGCCCCACCCTCCCCCCACAATGGGGTGGCAGAGGTCCGTTAGGACCAGGGTGGGTTAAATATCTGTCAGCCTGACCGTCATAAATTCAGAATTGGCCAGGACTTCTCACTTGGCAATTATGCATTGTCTTTAGACTCAAACTTGACATTCTCATTCTTGGTCCTGAAATAAACCAATCTGTTTAAGCAGCTTTTAAGTTCTGCAGAGTGTACTGTATTTTGTTTCTTCAAGATTCTTCAGTTTCATATGCTTTGGGTGTGTACTACTAACATGCAGATAAATTACTTTTTATTTTAAAAAGGGAAGTACAGCCTTTGCAGCATTCCTGGGATACGGCAGTTAACAAAGAGGTTTCTAGAGTAACACATGTCCTAATGACACCTTTTTGACTATGGTATGCCACCTCCTCTGTGAATAAAAGCATGAGTTTTGTTATATTCTTTGGTCAGGACTGAGTAACCAAGTCCATTGCGGGGAACATGTTGATCCCTCTTGAGAGAGAGAGAGAGAAAGAGAGAGAGAGAGAGAGAGAGAGAGAGAGAAATCAAGGTCATGGTTAGACCCAGGCATGGGAAAGCCAAGGGAAGACTGCATCCTTATTCTAAATACCATTATTTGGGGTAAATAGCTCTAGCTTTCAATTTTTATTATATGACTAAACATTACAAAAAGAAAACAAAGGACAGGATGAAAATTGCCCCAGGGTACATAAGGATCAACTGAGGGAGTGAGGCAGCTCTGTCTGGGTGTTCCTATGTTAACTCCAGAAACAGATGTAGCCCTTCTCTAGACAATTATTTGCAAGGGTAATATCGATTGGAATTTGTTTCCTGGAGAGGCATGTGAAAATATTTATAAAAAGTCTAAGTTATCTCAATTTATTCATGGGTTCTATTGACTTAGTGAAAGAAAAGAACAATGCTTAAAATATGCACCTGAGTAACCTGGACTTTGGAGCTGCAATAAAGACATAATGAAGTTGATAACTATCTCTGTTGCTGCCACATCTGACACTAACCTTCCCTTACTCATTGGGACCACTGTAAGACAAGTGTCTGGCACAGAGTGAACACTAAAGAGTGAGTGAATGAATGATTCCAGGCAGGTAATTAAAAAGAAAGTATGTGTCTTCCTCAAACCTAGATAGCATCATCATTCTCAAAACTGTATAACCATATAGATAGAAAAAGTCTCCAGACAAAATTTTATTTTGTCTCAATTTCATTGACAAAGTAAATATAAGACACTCGAGGGGATCTAGGGAGAAAGTGGGAGGAAAGCTGCCCCAAACTGAATTGTCCCCTGCACATGATAATCCATAAATACTAGGAATGAAGAAATCAAGACTTTAGAAGGGTTTAGAAGACCCTTTTTAGAAGATTTTAGAAGACCCTAGACTTGGGAGAGAGGTGTTATCTTAGAAGAAAGGAGAGTGAACATTTATATGACAATATTGGAGACATACATTAACTGAAATATCAGGAAGAGCCTCATCTGAGATGGCTCGGGTAGTGTTGGTGGCATCTCTCAATGGACATGTCATACTCCAGTGCTACAAGGAAGACACCAACTGTTGCCACACATTGCAGGTTTGGTATTTTAACACATTAACTTCCATGTGAGTTGTATTTAACTCATGCTAGTTTTGATCCTGGGGCCTTGTGAAGCATATGTAACTCACATGTCTCTTTACCTTGGGAGCCATGTGAATTATTTTTCAAGTTGCATATAACTCACACACACACAAAAAAAAAACAATGAAAAATAACAAATTTTTCATTAATTAGAAAGGATCATCTTGTTTTCAAAGTTTTTATTCTATTTTCGTAATAAAACACTGTGGTACCAAGGAAAATTTTTTTCTAGTGTGGCAGTCATTGTGTTAAAACATAAACACAAATGTGTTTATGGTTATTAAATGTTATAAGTAAAGTTCTAGAATATAGTTGTTTTTAAGTTGTATAAATTACTACAGGAAAGAATTAGAATAATTATTCTCCCGTTGACTATGTGTCGTAGAAAAACTGTCCTCAATTTAGATTCTGTGTAGCCTCCACACACAACATAAACCCACACACAGTCAACTCTCAATAAATGTTTACCGGATGAATGAAAAAAATTACACCAAGCAAACCCACAAGACATTAAAAAGGTATACAATAATAATAATAGCGAATGTGCTATTGGCAATTGCTACGCTATCAGTCCCGTTCTAAGTAGTTGAGATGCATTTAATCACTGAGACCTCACACAGCCCCCTCACCTCAGTTCTATCATTGTCTCTATTTTACAGAAAGGGAAACCCAACACAGAGAGGTCAAGAAATTTGCTCAAGGACACACAGCTTGGAAGTGGTGGTTCCAGGATTGGAAGTTAACATTTTCCTTTCAGAGATTATGCTTCTAACAACTCATCTAGATTAAACAGCAGAAAAGCTTTCTCCCAAAAGGAGAGTGCTTCCTCCTCTGCTAAAGAGCAATGTTAGAAAGATCCAGGAGCCACCCTTGGGAACAGAACCGAGAGCAAAAAGAGACTGCCCCACCCACCAGGCGTCTATGGGTAGAAGGAAATGATAAATATTCCTTAAAACAGGCATATTCTTGGTTCCAGCCACCACCTCTATGCGTTCCTTAAAATACTGTTCCGAGTAGCCCTGACCTCTGAGGTAATTTGATAGCATGGCATTTTAGTATTTTATGCTAGTCTCTAAGCTCTGATAATGATAATAATAATAATTTAATAAGTTAACTTATTAACGTTAATAAGTTAATGTTGACTCTGTTTTCTATATTCCAGGCACTGTTCTAAGCCTTTTACATAGACATGTGCATAGGCACAATTATTGGCATACCCATTTTAGAGATAAGGAAACTCAGTCTGGATCTACAGCAGCCAGGTCTTAATGCACATGTAATGAAGAAAGGGTAAAATAATGCACCCTGTAGACTCGCTTACCCTACCCAAATGTAGAAGGTATGTTATGATTTTGCTGCTTTGTGTAAGAAAATCTGTTAAACATTTTGATTCTCTCTCTGAGTCACGTATGCCAACATGGCTGTGTGTTCAGAAAGCCAGGGAAAGTGAAAAGTTTGCAATACAGTAGAGGCATTAGAAGTTGGTCGTATATTTTACAGGGAACATTGGGGGCAAACATGCACTTCATCATGAGGAATGGAAACCTTTCATTCCCAGTGTAAACCTAGCTAGACCTGCAAGCCCTCCTTCAGCTTACCAAATACTGTAGTTACCTTTCGGCGGAAGAGAGCTCTGGGTAACATCCCAACCAGGGTTATGCCGAGAGAAGAGATACAAAGAAATGACGTTTTAAGCTGAGATTTGGCTTCTTGTCATTGTCTAGTTAACATAGAATTAATATTTTCCTTTACTACATAAAAAAGTAGTTTTCTAAGGGATCATAAATTTTTAAACCAGTGACTGTCTACAATTTCTGACTTTTTAAAAAAAATTCAAATTATTGGCTTCCGCTGCCATTTTTAAACTCTGCCCTGCTTTGTACTTACTTAGAACATTCACATTTCAGAGCCCTTCATCTGTGAATTAATCATGTGTGGAGTATATGCAGTTGGAATTTAACTATAAATGTAAGTGAAATTGCTCTAGCCATGTCTGGGTTCAGAAAAAAACCAGAGCGATTTGGAGTTTTCAGTTAAAAAAAATAGAGAAATTTTAAGGAAGAAAAAAAGGAGTTAAGTTGAGGAGAGCAATTAAATATAATAGAGTCTTTTGCGTGAAAATATTGGGCTTGTGTTGTATATCTGCTTTATTGCTAAGACTCTGCATATCAGCTTATAGCTCTACTGTCAAGGGGAAAATAATTGAGTCGTGTTTACCAGACTCCAGAGTATCTTTCTCAATTGACCTGCAGAAAATCTGAAAGGAAGCTGTGGAAATTAGTCATTGTGAGGGATGGTCATGTGATGGGTTATAGAGTTACTCCATGGTTAGTACCAGGTGGCAAGAAGGTTCTCCAAGCTGGATAGCTGAGAAGATGAGACAGGGAGGAACAGAGATGAACGGATGAACGGACAGTGGCTGCCTGTCCAAGGGCGCACACCTTACACAATATTTACCTCCCAGAATAGTCAGTGGCATAAATGGCTAGAAAACACTTTCATCTGCCTCAGAGTTTCTCCTCAGATCTGTTTGACAATGTCTTCACTTATGAAGATGGAGTACAAAGGAGCTGGAATTTGAGGTTGGAGCTCAGAGCTAGAGTCCTGGTTGTAACAATTACTAGCTATGGGAGTCCAGCAGGCTGCCCAACCCTCTCTGAGACTCAACTTCTTTGTGTATAAAATGAGAACATCTGCCTTTGAAGCCAGCAGTGGAGAGCAATTGAGATCAGCTCCTTTAATTACAGACATTTATTGAATGCCTGCTATGTGCCACGATGCTATGTGAAGTGTTAAGGATGCAAGAAACAGTTGCTTCTCTCAATGAATTCTTCTACTAGAGAAGATAGACTAGCGAACAATGATTAGAATGGAATGTGAGAAATAAAACAATAGAAATATGTTCAGAGACTAGGGTTAACATAAGGGAAAGCTGAATAAGCCCGTAAGTTACACTAACTTTGGCTGCAAATACACTAAAAATTGGGGAAATGTATTCTCCCTCCCCCAAGGAGAGCCTGTGAGTCAGAGAAGGTCTCACAGAGAGGACCTGAGTACGGCCTTGGTATTTCAGTAAGAATCCACCCAGATGCTGTCGGAAAGAGCCAGTGGCACAGGAAAGACTCGGAGACAGTCAGAATGCAATGGCTGGTGTTGCTGAGCTGAAGCACGGGGCAAGATTTGAGGGAATATGACTGGGGACCCTGAGCAGGAGGGAAGTAGGGGCAGATTTGCTGCAGGCCCCTGGAGGGATGACAACTTGGAGCCTGGGACCCACTGCTCTGCAAAGGTGATAATCCCTAGGGACTGCACTTTAGTATCACGTGCTCTTTATCATGCACACTAGTCAATAATAATTTTTCTTTTTTTCTCTTACATAACAGCTTCATCGAGATATAATCCACATACTGTACAGTTCACCTATTTAAAGTACACACTTCAATAGTGTTTGCTATATTCACTGAGCTGTGCAACCATCAGCACAATCAGTTTTAGAACATTTTCATCACCCTGAAAAGAAAGTCCATGTTCATTAGCAGTCACTTCCCTTACTCTCTTCCCCCAGCTCCTGGCAACCACTAATCTACTTTCTGGCTCTATAGATTTGCCTATTTTGGACATTTTGTATAAATGGAATCGTACTATGTGTGGTCTTTCGTGACTAGTTCTTTTCACTTAACATAGTGTCATCAAGGTTCATCCACATTGTAGTATGTACCAGTATTTCATTCCTTTATATGACCTTGGTATGGGTATGGCACATTTTATTTATCCACTCCTCAACTGATAGATATATGGGTTGTTTCCATTTTGAGGCTATGATGAATAATGCTGCTATGACCATTCATGTACAAGTTTCTGTGTAGACATGTTTCCATTTCTCTTGCGTGTATGCCTAGTGGCGGTATTGCTGGATCTGTGGTGACTCTGTGTTTAACATTTTGAGGAACTGTCAGACTGTTTTCCAAAGTGACTGTACCCTTTTCTCCTTTTCTCTTAATACCTGATGTATTGACTCTTTGTAACTATATGAACTTCGCGGGGAACAACCGGAGAAAGGAGTCACAACCCAATTCGATCGTTCTGATGGTCCCAAAGAGGGGTTACCTATCATGGTGGTAACGCTACATAACAAATCCCACACCCTAGTGGCTCACAATGACAAATATTTATTTCTTGCTCTTAGTCTGCAAGTCAGCTGTAGCTGGGCTCTGCTGGTATTGGTAGGGTTTGACTCCAGGCTATGGGTCGGATTCACTCAGGGGCCAGGGGCTGCCCAGGCCATATTCTTATTATGACAGATGTATACGACGCCTTGTCAAACCACTAACATTCCTCTGGCCAAAGCATGTCACTCAGCTAAGCCCAAAATCAGTGGAGTGGAAAAGTCTGCTCTACTTATTTTTCTAAAAAGTTTTGCGATGTCATATGGCAAAGTGTGTTTCTATAGTCCTATTAAAAGGATTGAGTAAAGAGTGGGGAAGAAGGATCTAATATTCCACAGTTAATGTGGAGTTCATGGTACTCTAAAAGTGAGTTGCTCTAAATCAAGATGGTAAGCAGGGAAATAGACAAAAATAGAGACAGGGAAGAGAGATTTCCAAATTATAGTGTATGTTGTTTTTTAAAAAAACAAAAATATGAGAAAGCCATTGTAACTTAGAAGCCATTGTTTGTAGATGTGCTTTAATGAAAAGGTGAAGCTGTTTGTAAATGCCTATTGATTTAACACATTCCATTTCAATGCTTACGGCACCCTCAAATGCTTCGCCACTTCATAGAATGACAAAATTTGAGGGTAGAAAGAGCCTTTAAGGGACATTTCATCCTATCCACAGACTCAATAGAAAGTGATAAAAAAGATCCCAGCTCCAGAGTGGACGCTCTCCACTTTCTGAGTCCACTTGGTCCTCTGCAAGCTACCCTGGCTGGTTCTCATACTAATTACTTACATTCTATTTATTTTCAAGACAGCCCTTCAGGTAGATGCTATTACCACCTCACTGTACAAAAGAGGACACTGAGATATAGGAAGATGAAGGCCAAAGTCACAGCTACTGCGTGGCCGGTCTGAGATTTAAACTCCGACCAAAGGCTCATGTGATCGACCATAATCCTGGATGTTTCTAATAGAAAAATACTTGTTTTTGTTGATTTCGAATCTGCCTGTCTTTACCTGAATCTACCTCCTGTTATTCGTTCTTCCTAGATTTTCTTTGTGTTTAAGAAGGTACAACATTCCTCTTTCAGTCTTGCTTATACTTTGAATCTACCTAACTGGTCACTTTTTTTAATCACAGTTATTATAAAAGGAAACCTTTGTCGATGTGTGAATTAGCTTAGGATCTGAATTGGCAGAATCTGAATCACTGGGGCTTAATCTATTGCCTGGAAGATATTGTAGCTATCAGTGGGCTTGGTTGTCTGTGCTTCTCCCATTTGCCATGGCCTAAATTAAGCACATGTGATATAGAAAGTGGGTGGTAGTTTGGTTTTGTTCCAACATTAGTAAGAATTTTTCTTTTCCTAAATTAAGTGTTTGTGCTCATGTTCTTGTATCAGATAGGCCACTGAGAGCAAAAGAGATTACCTAAAGGTATCTGGAATGTAACAGAGTGATGACGAGGGTGGAAAAGGGAAAGAATAAGGGTACCTGAAAGGTTAATTGGCCTGAATACCCGATACGGGAGATGAACATAAAAGAATTAGTTTAGCAGGAGAGGATAATGGGAGCTAAAATATGGAATTATGAAGGAGAGAAACCTTATCAAAAAGTGTAAGACAAAAAAGCTGGTTCATGTGAAATACCTAATGATTAGGTTGGCAGTGAAAAAAATGGGCCTCCTATCCTTACTGGATATAGGAGCTAATGGCATTAGATGGGCCCTTTCTTAAGAAAACAACCTGGAGCTTGGAATGAAATATTGAAGCACAGGCACCATCGCTTGCGTCTCTACACTAGTTGACATTCTGTATTCAAAAAACTTCTGTCAAAATCAGAATTTGCCAAAGTGGCGGTAATACATCTCGCATGTGCTCTCCCACTCTTTCTAGGTATGAGCGGAGCTTATTCAAACGGGGCTACCACACTTAATGGCATTCCAAAGGGATGGGTTTCTCTGTTAGACTGTAGACAGCTGTGCCATCAGAGTGTTCATAAACTGTGTGTGAGCAATTGACAAGTTGACAAAACATTGACAAAAAACAATTACTCAAGAAGCAGCACTTGGAACAGTTGTTTGTTGTTTAGGAGACACCAAAGAAACAGAGGAAGCACGTTTAGGTGCTATTTTTGCCATTGCACAAAAAAATTATTTTTCAGACTGCATTTCAAGACTGTAAGAAAAAAGTCAGTAAATGGAATGATACACTAAGTTTATTCCATACATTTTATTTATGAGATGTACTTAATTATTGGGCAGCTATATTATTTTTTTAAAAGATCACTAATTACTCTCCACCAAAGACCAAAGTGTAGTTGTTTCAAGATGTCTCTAAGGCAAATACTTGAAATAGACAAAATACTTTGAAGTGCTTAAAATATAAAATGTATCTTGTTAGCTTGAAATAATTACTATATTTTGAGGCATGATCTGCATACTCTATTTATTTTGAGAATAATTTGACTTTTTGGTTTGTAAAACGCAAAGGAATCAGGGTCTTAGCACCATTTAACAAAAATAATAATGATGATGTTGACAGTAATAGCAAATAGCATTTAGGTCTTTTGTGCCAATTCGCCATGCTAACTGTGTTACTTGCATTGTCTTAATGACTTCTTGATTCGTCTCTATGAGAAAGGAACTATTATCAACTCTTTGTAATAGATAAGGAATCTGAACCATGGGACAGTCACATTACTTTTCCAAGATCATACAGCTAGTAACTAGTGGAATTAAGATTTGAACATAGGTATGTCATGCCCTGGGCACTACACTTAGCACATCTGGAGCCCCCATGGGAATTAGGAAAAAGTGTCCCTCCCTCAAGATACTTTTATCTCCATCTGTTAGAAAAATCGTTGTAATAAACTGATTGTGTAGACCAAGACAGCTTACTGCCATCTGCCGGAAAATTGTTGTAGTAAATATACGTACAAACATGATGAGAAAGGTGTTCTCTTAGTGGTGGCTCTGCCAGGCACCATACGTGGAGGTCCAGGTAGCTAAGCCATCCTCTGATCCAAGCAGGAGAATATTCTCATTTCCTAAGAAAACTAAAGAAAAGAAAGTTCCCTTGCTACCTCCCTCCAATTTCCTTTTTACTCACAGTTAAGCCTGAATGAAACATGAAATGCTGCACTGATTTTGACGTGAACTATCTTTCGTTTATCCAACATCTATTCACTGACCATCTACAAAGGGTTTGTGCTCACCCATGGGGATGTAGCAAGTAGTCAGAGAGAATATCTGCTTGCCAGGAGCTCATAGTCTAAGTGGGACAATAATTAAACACATAATTATGAGAAAGGTTCATGGGTTTCCTTGCAAGAGCCACCTCCAAGTGATTGATCATGACCACCAGGCAGACAGCTATTGACACCACAGAGAAACCAAACCCTAGACCTGGGTCCTTGGAAAAGAAGCTCTAGGAGATTATTATTAGTTCGGTAATAATGTTATTTTATTCCTTCATGGGTTTTTTTGGTTGTTGCTATCATTAGATTTTCTTTCTTTTTATTTCCAATTTATCTCCTTCTGGTATTTTATCATCTTGTCCCTGAACTCTTCGTTTACTGAATTCATATTCTTATTAAGTTCTGTAGCATGAATCTTTTACGGGGTATTTCCTGATTTTTTCATTTATTTTTTTCTTAAAGGTGGGTTTTTGTGCTTCTGCCTGCTATGTTCTCTTCCCTTCTTTTCTTAATTCTTTTTTCCTTTGGTCTAGTCTCATAGTAACTGTGTAGTTCATTGTCATCTTAATCATGCCAGGAGGCTCAGGCCTGCTGGCCGGCTGACATTATAGGCACAACCTCACCCCCATCCCATATAATCTAGGACTGTGGTGACCTTCCCGCCAAGCGGTTCCCTTTTCCAAGGCAATTTGGTTTCTAGGAGATGAGCCCAGATTTGGAAGTCATGCTGTGTCGCAACTCTCAGCCCACTTCATTACCTTTACTTGCTTCTGTCATTTCACATGAAGCCACGCCCCCGTCCCCTTGCCCCCGCCCCCTCTGCCTTGTTTTCTGCAAGACTGTGTCTTTTTTGCCCCTTAACTACCTGCTTTCCCAACAGTTATCATGCCCCTGGGCTCTCATGCTATAAACTTCATCTTTTCTTTCCTTCTCATTGACTATGCTTTTTTCCCTACACAGACTCATTTCCTCCTCCTTTCATAAAACTAAAAGGTAAGCCCCTTTATTCAAAATACCAGTTTCCCACCTGCCAGCTTCTGAAATAGAGTCTACTGCTCCTAAAATGGTCTTTCTGTTTCTCTTAAATTACTGTCCACCCATCAGAGAAATAGCGTCTAGCTCCACCCCTCCTCCACCCAGTCCAACCCAAATTCGAAATGTTCCCATGTATTTCCATCTCCTCAGCTTTATTTTTCTCTTCCTTATAGTTTTCAGCTTCCCACCATCATTTGGAACTGGGTGTTCTCTTTGTGTTACACGTGTAATCCTGGAGCAGAACACACACACACACACACACACACACACACACACACGCATTTAACTGCCTGATACTGAGGACTAAAGCAGGGTTCTCTGTGCCAGGGAAAGAGTGACGTGGTAATTTGTGTCACTGGATCATGGAGACAAGGACTCTGAGCACAAAGCGAAAACTGACCCAACCTAAATGAAAACAAAATTGTTGTCTAGAAGTCATTGTTGAATTTGAACTAAAAATGGCAATATTTCCTAATAAAGCCCAGTTCTCATATTAGATAGACGATATCAGATAAACAATTCACTGACACCCTCTAGCACAGACTCTGCTCTATCCAGAGGAAAATTTGGAGCACAACAATCTGGGTTTGATCCTGTGTCTGTAAATTGCCGGCTGTAAGACCTGGGACAAGTTACTATCCACAATCCATCAACCGTTTAGAGAGTTTCTGTTATTACACTTACCAGACCATATTACAGCTCTTTATTTACCTATATCCTTCACCACTACATTATTAGTGCATCCTTTTGTTCACTTTGAAAATTGTTTTTGCACACTCACAAGGCAGAATACTTGCCCTTATCCCTTGTAGAATATAAGGGTTTTAAGACATTAAACAGACAGTCACATAGATAATATGTTCCAACTGACACAAGTACTACAAAGGAGAAGGCCAGGGTGCTTCAAAAATTTATAATATAGGGTGGCACAGAGTAGGTGTTTAACAAATAATTAATGAATGAATGGATGGGAAGACAGATGGATGGATGAAAATTTGGGAATTAACCAACTCCAACAGAGTGAGAATATTATAAAGTCATTTGGAAACAGACGGACAACATATGCTGTTTGTCATCTTTGTCTTCTGCAGGGGTTTCGCACAACTGTGAACGCTATGAAGGCACAGCCGAACCTGCCCCACGGCCTCTGGGTCTCCTGCCTTTAGGGCAGAGCTAGGTCCCTGGTTTACACATTTGTTGAAGGAATGAATTTAATGCAAACTGGAGGCTACATTTCAATATTTGAAAAATAGTTCCTTTAGTTCCAGCTTCTTCTATATTTATTTTCTTCATCATAATTACTATTCTTGTCTCATTAAAAGATCTGTTTTTGTTAGTGTTGCATTTAGCATGTTACACCTATCTTTAGGTTTTATTTCATAGCGCTCTCTGAAGCCAAGTCTTGCCCATGCCAATTTTCTACAGACCCAATTAGCACAATTAGCTTTTTAACCTTTAAATTATTTCACCTGACAACAGAAATTCAGGAACCATTTTTTTTTTTCTCTCAGACTACATTAGAAACACTTTGCCTAGAGTTAATTCTATATATAATTAGTCAGGGGGAGACATGTGAAACCAAGTAAGGATTATAATTCTTATCTAGTTTATTTTGCTCCTTGGGGAGACTTTATCAAAACTCTTAAACGTTGGTGTGAAACTTTATTCTAAAGTTGAAGGATCCAAGTCTGAATTTACTGCTGGTTTTTTTTTTTTTTTTTTTTTTTTTTTTTGCATCCTGAGGAAATAGGGCATTTAAACAGCATCTTACAAATTCCAAAATGAAGATTGCATCTCTGTGCTCCCACAAACCCCGTGTTTGTTTCTATCACAGAGCACATTGCACTTGTCTTATCTTATCAATCTGTTCCTGGCTGTGTCGAGTACTACATGATAAACTCCATGCATGCAGAAAGACCGAGATGCCTACCTCTGTGCCCTAGCACCCAGCACAGCGCCCGGCAGGTAGAAGTGATTGACTGGATACAAGTTTGCTGAATGAATGGATAAATGAAAGAAGATGCAGACTTAAAAAGTGTGCTATTGAAAAGGCTGGCAAAACACAGAAGCAATAAAAGTTAATTTGAAAATGAAGAAAAGAGTTGACACTTTGGA
>RJWJ010017481.1:0-32912 GCA_004363605.1 Indri indri
TCCATCCCTGGCTGTCGGGCTCAGATGTTCTTCTTCCTGGGCCTGGGATGCAGCCACTGCTTCCTCCTTACCCTGATGGGCTACGACAGGTATGTGGCCATCTGCCGTCCCCTGCGCTACTCCGTGATCATGAGACCCACCGTTTGCCTCTGCCTGGGAGCCCTGGTTTTCTGCTCTGGGTTCTCGGTGGCCTTGCTGGAGACCAGCATGATCTTCTCGTCACCCTTTTGCCGTGGCCACCGTGTGCAGCACTTCTTCTGTGACATCGCCCCGGTGCTGAAGCTCAGCTGCGCCGACAGCGCACGCAAAGCGCTGGGCATCTTCTTCCTGAGTGTCGTGGTGGTGCTGGTCTCCTTCCTCCTCATCCTCCTGTCCTACGCCTCCATCGTGGCTGCCATCGTGAGGATCCCGTCGGCAGCCGGCCGGCGCAAGGCCTTCTCCACCTGCGCGGCCCACCTCACCGTGGTCGTCGTGCACTTTGGCTGCGCCTCCATCATCTACCTGCGGCCCCAGTCCGGGAGCCACCCCGACCAGGACCGCCTGGTGGCCGTGTTCTACACAGTGGTGACGCCACTGCTCAACCCGGTGGTGTACACTCTGCGGAACAAGGAGGTGCGGGTGGCTCTGAGGAGGGCCCTGGATCGCAGCTGTGGGGTTTTAAAATAAGGACTCGCTCAGGCCTGTAATCCCTACACTTTGGGAGACTCAGTTGGGAGGATTGCTTGAACCCAGGAGTTCCCAGCTAGACTGGGCAACATAGCAAGAGCCCCATCTGTTAAAATTTTTTTTTTTAAAAGGAAAAATTAGCCATATATGGTGGTACACACCTGTAGTCTGAGCTATTCAGGAGGCTGAGGCAGAGGATCATTTCAGCCCATAAGTTTGAGGTTGCAGTGAGCTATGGTGTTGCCACCGCCACTGCAGTCCAGCCTGGGCGACAGAGCAAGATCTGCCTCCAAAAAAAAAAAAAGAGGACTTGCTGCATAATTCATGCCCCTCTAGGGTTTTCACTAATGTGTAGTCCTTCTTAGACCTAGTTTCCCGGCCTGATAAACAGGGGCCACTTTCATATCTTAAATACCTGTATTAACCAGCAGTGTGGGAGCCCTAGCGTAAACTTAAGACGTCTTTTGTTTTTATCTTGATTCCTGGGCTTGGCTGCCATGCGCCGAGGTCTGCTATGCCTGTTGTGCACCAGTGGGGGATGCCACCAAGGCAGCCCAGGGTTGGTGGATACAGGCGGTTGTTGTTTAGTAGCAACGAGCAGAGACTGGCATGGTCTCTAGCATTCTTTTTATTTTGTCACATTGAGAAATAGTTCACTTTTTTGGGGATGGGGAGGGAGGCTCTGTTTGTCACCAACCCAGGCCTGCCTTTGTTTTCTCCTCCCGTGAGAATGTGCAGTAAATGCTGTTTTCATTACTGCCTTCTAGCTATCTTCCCCTGGGATCCTTCGTTTCTTTGGTGTATGATAAGAGAACAACAGAGAAGGGGGGATTAAATACTTTTTAATGTGGCAAGAAATATATACCATAAAACTTGTCATTTTAACCACTCTGTGGTATTAAGTACATTAACAATGTCATGCAATCATAAGCACCATCTATTTCCAAAACACTTTCATCATCCCAGACTGAAACTCTGTGCCTCTCAAGCAGTGACTCTCTACTGCCACCTCCTTTCAGTATCTGGCAACTTTTTCTTTTCTTTTCTTTTCTTTTTCTCCAGACTGAGTCTTACTCTGTTGCCCTGGGTAGATTGCAACAGCATGATCACAGCTCACTGCAGCCTCAAACTCCTGGGCTCAAGTGATCCTCCTGCCTCAGCCTCCCAAGCAGCTGGTACTGCAGGCGTGCACCACCACACCTGGCTAATTTTTTCTCTTTTGGTAGAAACGAGATCTCGCTCTTGTTCAGGCTGGTCTTGAACTCCTGACTTCAAGCCATCCTCCAGCCATGGCCTCCCAGAGTGCTAGGATTACAGGCGTGAGCCACCGCGCCTGGCATTCTGGCAACTTCTTAACCTCTTTCTGTCTCTATGAATTCACCTATTCTAGATATCTTATCTAGGTGGAATTATATACTATGTGTCCTTTTGTGTCTGTCTTGCATCACTTTGCATAATGTTTTCATGTTTTTCCATGTTGTAGCATGTGCCAGAATGTCATTCTTTTTTATGGCTGCATAATATTCCATTGTATGGCTATATCCCATTTTGTTCAGCCATTCATCTGTTGGTGGACAATGGCTGGTTTCCCCCTTTTGGGAATTGTGAATAGTTCTACTATGAACATGGGTGTACAAGTATCTCTTTGAGTCCCTGTTTTCAATCCCTTTAGGTATGTACCTAGGAGTGGAATTGCTGGATCATAAGGTAATTCTACATTTAACTCTTTGAGAGATTGCAATCTGGTTTTGCACAGTGGCTACAGCATTTTCTCATATGTTCTCATCAGCAGTGCATGAGGATTCCAATTGCTCCATATTCTTGCCAATTGTTATTTTATGTGTTTAAAAATCATATAAATCCTAGTAGGTGTGAAGTGGTGTCCCACTGTGCTTTAGTAGTTCACTTTTTTTAAATTAAACACTGGTGGTGGATTGAAGTCATCCAAAGTATCTTCTTTCACTACAATAAAATAAAATAAACTAAGAAATCAGGAATAGAAGAAAACTTCACAAATATGCAGAAATTAAACAGCATACTCTTTAATGGGTCAGGGAAGAAATTACGTTAGGTTGGAAAGTACTTTGAGATGAAGGAAAATGAATGCGAAATGTACCAAAACTTATGGGATGCAGCAAAAGCAGTGCTCAGAGGGCAATTCATAGCTGTAAATGCTTATAGTAAAAAAGAAGAAAGACCCCAAATCAATAACCTAACTTTATATGAAACTAGAAAAAGGAAAGTATTCTGAACACTGGTGATGGGGCTAATACCATGAGATTCTTCAGGAAAGTATGGACTGTGTTTTATGTGCTTTATCTTCTATTTGTCTCAAAAGGTCCACTCTGTTCTGCACTCTGCTCTCCGTCTCAGGAGAGCAACCTGTATGGATCGCACTGATCGGCTTGCTGCCCTCGAGCTTCTGGTTGGGTTTGGCTGGCAGGAGATAGAGGGTAGGTAGAGAGAAAGGTCAGGGTGTTACACCTTCAGATCCTTCTCTGCCCGGTTATGTTAGTTGGCTGCTCTCTTAACCACAGGTCATAGGCCCTTCTACGCAGCCACTTTCTCTGGACAGTTGTAAGCACTCTCTGCCTTGCACTGTCAGGCATTAAGAGTTTTTAACAGCTCATCAGTTTTGCTAGCTGGGTGCTGCACCAGCCCTTAACTTTGTCCACACCTTTACAAACAGTCCCTTTCAAAAATTTCCCCAGAATGACCCAGCAGGAATGTGTCTTCCATTTCCTGTTGAATCCTGACCATGCAATTACAAGTGGAATACCCTAAGGAAGGAGGACAAGCCTAAGGGAAGCTCTTTCCCTTTATAACCCTCTGATCACGTTGGGGAAACCAAGTCATCATATTTGACAACTCTGACTTTTCATGAAGACCCTTGTGCCTTGCCTTTGCAATGCCTCTCCTTGCATCCCTGTTTTTCACATTTCTACTGCTCATTCTTTCTGCATATTTAATGTGCACATGATGATATGACTCCCACAGGGTTACTATTTTGAAAATTCTGAACAGATGTGTTTGGTGAAATCCTTGCCTCCTACCCATAAATTGCATCCCCCTGAAATGATTCTGCCATCATTGTCCCATGGATAGAAAGAGGAAAAGACTAATGCAGGGAGGAGTGGAAGCAGAAACCCTTTCTAGTACCAGAAAGAGAGAAGAGGGGGTGAAGAAAAAAAAAGTTGGGGAAACAAGTGGTGAGGAGCTGGAGTCCTGAAATCGAAGTGGGGATAGTATGACAGGGAGCTTCTAAGACGGTCCCCAGTGATCCCACCTTCTGGTACTCATGGTCTCATATAATTCCCTCCCCCGGAGTTGCTTGCTTCTAACCAATAGAATAAGGAAATGTTGAATTGATGTCACTTTCATGATCAGGTGACAAAGATTCTGACTTCTGTAGCAGAATCTCTGTCTCTTGGTAGCAGAGTCTCTGTCTTGCTGGCTTTGATGAAACCAGCTGCCTATTTGGAGATGCAAAGAGCAGAGGTACCCTCCAGCCAGCAGCCAGTGAGGCATTGAGGCTTAGTCCAACAGTCTTCAAAGGCTTCATCCTTATGGCTCAATAGAATTGTCTGGGCAGAGGACATGAGATTGTTTTCTCCGGAGTCGGGGTCGATCAGGACCATCAACTACAGTTAAACAGCAACAGACTGAAGCTGAAAACCCTCCCTTTAAAAATTCTGTATTAGGCTGGGCATGGTGGCTCACGCCTGTAACCCTAGAACTCTGGGAGGCCGAGGCAGGAGGATCACTTGAGCTCAGGAGTTCCAGAACAGCCTGAGCAAGAGCGAGACCCCGTCTCTACTAAAAATAGAAAAATTACCTGGGTGTCGTGGCACATGCCTATACTCCCAGCTACTTAGGAGGCTGAGGCAGGAGGATTGCTTGAGCCCAGGAGTTTGAGGTTGCTGTGAGCTAGGCTGATGCCATGACACTCTACTCAGGGCAACAGAGTGAGATTCTGTCTCAAAAAAATAAATAAATAAAAAGAAATAAAAGCTCTGTATTTCTGCTTATAGTTAGGTTTGATGGCACTTTAAGATGAGAGTCTCCATCCTACTTATTTGCTGGCAAATTAATAAACCTCCTTTTCCTTCTCCTCAAAAAGAAAAAAAAAAGACTTCATCCTAATCCTTCAAATAAGTCATCCTAAAACCACATGAGTGAACTGGAGAAAGGATCCTTACCCAGTTGAGCCTTCAGATGAGGCCTCAGCCCTGGCAAACATTTAAAAACATTTCAATAGATTTAGGAGGTACAAGTGGCTTTTGTTACATGGATGAGTTACACAGTGGTGAAGTCAGGCCTTTTAGTGTACCCGTCACCTTAATAGCGTACATCATACCCAATAGGTAGTTTTTGATCCCCCCCCCACTTCTGAGTGTCCAAGTCCAGTATCCTACTCCGTATGAGCATGTATAGCTCCCACTTACGAGTGAATACATGCACTATTTGTGTTTTCATTCCTGAGATATTTCAGATCATGGCTTTCAATTCTACCCAAGTTGCTGTGAAAGACATGATTACATTCTTCTTTGTCGCTGAGTAGTATTTCATCACATTTTGTTTGTGCACTCATGAATTGATGGGCACTTAGGTTGATTCCACATCTCTGCAATTGTGAATTGTGTCTGTGATAAACATATGAGTGCAGGCGTCTTTTCGAGACAGCGACTTATTTTCTTTTGGGTAGACAACCCAGGAGTGGGATTGCTGGATGGAATGGTAGGTCTACTTTTAGTTTTTTGAGGAATCTCCGTACCGTTTTCCATAGAGGCTGTACCGATTTCCCACCAGCAGTGTATAAGCATTCCTTTCCCACTGCGTCTGCACCTGGCCAACATTTCGATTGCAGCCTGTGAGTAACCATGAAGCACAGCTGTGCCCCAGCTAAGCCATGTTCAGATTCCTGATCTAGAAAATCTTTGAAATAATAAATATGTGCAATTTTAAGTCACTAAATTTGGGATACTTTGTTACACAGCAATAGATAACTAATACAAGGGTTGTGTGTAGGTGTGTGTGGGAAAGTGAGGGCCTTCTTCTCTTCTCACTGGCATAAACTCTGGGAAGAGCCTACCAGGCAGATAAGCTGACCCAACATTGTTTATTCCTCTTACTCCTTGCCAATGCAACCCTGCTTTATTCTGGATTTCAGAAACATCCTGAAAGCTGGGCCCCTGCCTAGCCTCAGAGCCAAGAATTTTTATTAATAATAAAAATAAGCCAATCACAGTAACTCCATTCTCTTGCTAGAGAGTGAGATAGGAATGGGTGTATGACTCAGTTGTGGCAAATAGTGGGGGTTCTGTAGTTTCCCTGAATTTAAAAAATATTGCGAGAAGAGACATTTTCTTTTCTTGCCTCTAGCTGCATCCACGTGAGAAGGTGATGTCCAGAGCTTCTGCAGCCATCTTGTGATACAACATCTGAAGATGGCAGAGTAGAAAAGATTAAAAAAAAAAAAATCTGTGTCCTTGATGAAATTTCTTACCCTGTGAAGGAATAAATTGTCCATACCATTTAAACAGAGTTGCATTTTGGTTTTCTGTTACTTGCAGCCCAAAGCCCACCACTCAAACTAAAACAGATATTTTACGTGATGTTTTACTCACCACTCCTCCCTCGGTCTCTGCTTCTATGCAGAGGCCAAGGATTGAGGGGGAAGATTTGGAAAGTTATAAGGAGTAAAATGGCACATTTTATTTGCATATCTGGCTTTGTCCTTTGAGAGGTCACTCATGGTCCTCTTTCTCCCGTTGTCTCTGTTGAAGCTTTCTCAGCTTATTCCTTGCTGGTATGATTTTGGGGGCCAAGAGGATTGTTCTAGAAAGCAATCAGTCACAGATAGTACATGTATATCCCATTGGCAAACATGGATTGTAGAGTTCCTTTAGTGTGACTGGGCTGCCTCAACCCACTCTTGGGGAAAACTGAATTTGATGTGTATGTTTGCAGCAGGACAGGGTTTTCATCCTGTCTCTTTTCTGAGAGAAGCATTGGAAAGATTGGCAAAATAGAGATGGCAAAATGAGGGATTAGAAGTTACACTATCACACTATTAGGATGTCTACTGTGAGAAAAAAACGCACAGAAAATAAGTGCTGGCAAGCATGTGGAGAAATCGGAACCCTCGTCCACTGTTGGTGGGAGTGTAAAATGGTGCAATTGCTGTAGACAAGAGTATGGCAGCTCCTCAAAGAGTTAGAATAGAATTAGCACATGATCTAGCAATTCTCCTTCTGGGTACACAGCCGGAAGAATTGAAAGCAAGGTCTTGAAGAGATGTTTGTACACCCACGTGCATAGCAGTATTATTCACAACAGCCAAAAGGTGGCAGCAACCCAAATGTCCACAGATGGATGAAGGAATGAACAAAATGTGGTCCATCCATACAATGGAATATTATGCGGCCTTAAAAAGGAAGAAAATCCTGACACATGCTGGAACATGGATGAACCCTGAGGACATCAGGCTCAGTGGGGTACGCCAATCACAAAAGAACAAATCCTGTATGATTCCACTTATATGAGGTACCCCGAGTATTCAAATTCACCGAGACAGAAAGTAGAACAGTCTTTGCCAGGGCCTGAGGGAGTGGGATTGAGGAGTGTGTTTAAAGGGTCTGGAGTTTCAATTTTGCAGGATGAAAAAGTCCTGGAGATGGACGGTGGTGATGGTTGCACAAGAATCTGAATATGCTTAACACTACCGAGTGTGCACTTAGACATGGCTATAATGCAGATTTTATGTTGTGCGTATTTTGACACACTTAAAAATAAAAAAAAAAAATCTGCTAAGGAGTGTGTAACAACTCACCTGCCAAATCAACTAGCCCTTTTTAACTAAAAAATAAATTAATTAATTAAAAAAATAAAGTTAAAAAAGTCATGCTATGAAAGGCAGTCGATGTTAGCAAGAGAAGAATTTATTTGCCTTGTAGATATCTTGGCTCTGGAGTATCTAAAGTCACCTCCCTGAAGGAGCAGAGCTGGATGAACTGGGGCCACCACATGTTCACAGTGTTTTACGATATCCACACACCTCCTTCTCCTTATGCACAGAACATCCCTCTCCAGGGGACATAGCCTAATGCGTCACCCATTCACTGCATCCAGTTTGAAAGACAAGATTTGTCCATTGGGGCTTGGGATGGTTTTTCATGGTCTGGTGACCTACAAACTTATTTTTTTTTTGTTTTTATTTTTTATTATTTTTTTATAAAGACTAATCAAGTGAAGCAGTGGGCGTGAAGAAGGAACAAAGGAATCTGTAACTGGTTGTGATCAATTAGTCGTAAACACCACTGCACTTGGACCAACTTACAAACTTAAATAAAACCCCCCAGTCTGCATGCAATAGACATGGTAAAACCATAGTAAACAAACAAACAGACAAAAATCCCCAAATAACAAAAACAACCCCAACTTCAATGGGAGCATGGGAAACACACGCAGAAGTCAAGGAACCTTAGTAATTGTAAAATTTCATTAGGCAGGAATTGTGAAGACTGCTGCCCTTGCCAGGGAGTAAGTTCTTTGTCCATTGTTCTCCAAGTCCTTGATTTTGCCCTCTGGGTGGGGATGGGGGGAGGCTTTTCAGCATCTTCAATGCCCCAAGGCCATTTCTGGGGTCCGGTGAGGTGGCTCACAACAGTAATCCCAGCACTCTGGGAGGCCGAAGCAGGAGGATCACTCAAGGTCAGGAGTTCGAGACCAGCCTGAGCAAGACAGAGACCCCGTCTCTACTAAAAATAGAAAGAAATTAGTCAGACAACTAAACATATATAGAAAAAATTAGCCAGGCACGGTGGCACATGCCTGTAGTCCCAGCTACTCGGGAGGCTGAGGCAGAAGGATCGCTTCAGCCCAGGAGTTTGAGGTTGCTGTGAGCTAGGCTGACGCCATGGCACTCTAGCCCGGGCAACAGAGTGAGACTCTGTCCGCCCCCCCCCCTGCAAAAAAGTGCTCCACGGCCACTTCTGAAGCTTTTTCATCTCATTTCCTGCTGGTACAATTTTGGGGTTGAGGACTGAACTCTGATCTTCTCTTTTGCCCCAAAATTCCTTTCTAAGAGGACCTGGTGAGTCACACGTACAGATGATAAAATCTCAGTAAACAGGCTTTGTAAGCCCAATATAATGTGGTCTACTTCCCAACCGGATTCCAACATAGCATCCCTGAAAAGATAGAAGATCCTTATCTTAACTCAAGAGATCCTCCTGTCTGGACCTCCCAGAGTGCTCAAACCCTTATCTGAACTTAAACATTCCCTTTCTTCCAGACTTTTAGACAAATCCTAACTATTTCATCCAGTTGCCAATTAAAGAATCCCAACGCTCACCTATGACTTGTAAGCCCGGCCTCAATTTCAATTTACTAATTTCAATTTATTAAAATTTTTGTAGGCTGCTTCCAACTTTCTTTAAAATTTGGGGAACCAGTTCATTTATAAATTAAGAACAATTCCTTTAGTAATGTTTTTGTGGTATCTGTGGATTTTTAATTTTTCCCAGTGGTGAGGATTTGTTGGTTTTCATTTGTTGCCTGAGTGGCTGGAAATACTGGTTCCACCACTCTCTGCTAGGCATTACTGCACGCAGGTATGGGGCCAGGTATGACTCATACCTTGCCAGGATGGTTGGAGGCCAGCGCTATGCTTCCTTTGGCTCAAGGAGACAGAAACAAGGATTGGGGCTTGCACCAGTTTAAAAGGAGCTCTGGGTGCTTTGGAGTCCTTCACAAACGCTGTATGAGTGGTTAGAAACACAGGCCCTTGGCTGGGCACAGTGGCTCACACTTGTAGTCCTAGCATTGTGGGAGGCCAAGGTGGGAGGATGGCTTGAGGCCAGGAGTTCAAGACCAGACTGAGCAAGAGTGAGACCCCCATGTCTACCAAAAATAGAAAAAATTAGCTGGCCATGGTGGCACACACCTGTAGTCCCAGCCACTGGGGAGGCTGAGGCAGGAAGACCCTTGAGCCCAGGAGTTTGAGGTTGCAGTGAGCTATGATAACACCACTGCTGTCTACCCAGGGCAACAGAGTGAGACTCTGTCTCAAGGGAGGAAAAAAAAGAAATTAAAAAAAAGGCTGGGTGGGAGTTAGGAGATCTGGGAGGCAGCTTAGCTCTGACCCCCTTGCTAAGACTTGGGAAGATCTCTTTCCCTCTCTGTGTCATGGGTTATTAAAGAGAGGAATTAGCATTGATGGTCTCTTCCCTCTCTGACATTCAGACCCTGGTCTTTCTGTCAAACTCATAAATACGAGGCTCAATGAGGATATGAGGGTTTGGTAAATTTACTGTTTCCCACAATGTGAAATACTTAATAGCAGTGTTTTCTGCATGTGGCATCAAAGGAACCTTTGAATTGCATAGGCAGACATTTGTGTCCTTTCCCAATTCTCTTTCAAGCCTTCCGATTATTTCAAGGGACCATTTCAATTTGCTGCTAATGAATCTTTAAAAAATTCTATTTAGGCTGGGTGCAGTGGCTCACGCCTATAATCCTGGCACTTTGGGAGGCTGAGGCAGGAGGATTGCTTGAGGCCAGGAGTTTGAGACCAGCCTGAGCAAGAGTGAGACCCCATCTCTAAAAAAAATTAGCCAGTCAACTAAAAATAGAAACAAAAAATTAGCTGGGCATGGTGGCTCACACCTGTCATCCCAGCTACTTGGGAGGCTGAGGCAGGAGGGTCACTTGAGCCCAGCAGTTTGAGGTTGCTGTGAGCTAGGCTGATGCCACGGCACTCACTCTAGCCCTGGCAACAAAGCAAGACTCTGTCTCAAAAAAAAAAAGAAAAAATTCTGTTTATTTATGGACATAGTGTGTGTGTATAATTGTCTATTTATCTGCACATATATGTATGAAATCATATATATAATTTTATTTTTATCTACACATATACGTATACAATTATATGCATAATTTTATTTTTTAAAGTTTCATACAGTAAAATTGTGTTTTTCAGAATTTAGTTCAATGAATTTTAAAGCAAGCAACCACCACCATAATACAGAACAGCTCCATCACTCCCAAAACTTTCTTGTGCTGTTTCCTTTATCCTCACACCCTTCCCCACCAATCTGTCTTCCCTCGGTACGATCTAGTCACTTGGATAATATCATCTAAATGGAATCATACATTATGTAACCTTCTGAGACTGGCTCTTTTCACTCAGAGCACTTATTTTGAGATTTGCTGAGTGGTGTTGCATGGAATAGTGGGTGGATCACAGTGTGTTTAGCCATCCACCTATGGAGGGACATTTTTCTTTTTCCAGTTTTCGGCTATTACAAATAAAGCTGCTATGAACAACCCTGTGCAGGTTTTGTGTGGCTGTCATATTGTCCCAAACCCTTTCTGGCTTCCCAATTCACTTCGAATAAAATTCGAAGTTCTCAGGAGGCTGAGGCAGGAGGATCGCTTGAGCCCAGGAGTTTGAGGTTGCTGTGAGCTAGGCTGACGCCACGGCACTCTAGCTCGGGCAACACAGTGAGACTCTGTCTCAAAAAAAAAAAAAAAAAAAATTCAAAGTCCTTGTGCCGTCTGTAAAAGAAAGCACATCACAAAAACCGAAACCTTCCTGGTTTTTGCTTATCGTCTGACTGAATGTCAGACAATAAGCCTCTTCTTGCTCTCTTTGTTCTAGCTGTCCTTGCCTTCCTGACTGACTTTGCACCATGCAAAGCTTGTCTTACCTGTGAGTTGAGAGGGGTCCCCCTACCCCCGAATAGGTCCATCTAGAACCTGTGAATGTGACCTTCTTTGGAAAAAAGTGTCCATGGAGATGTGATTAGATGAAAGATCTTGAGATGAGATCATCCTAAATTAGGGTGGTCAGTGTCCTTACAAGAGACAGAGGAGGAGAAGACATGGACACAAGCCAAGGAACGCCTGGAGACTCCGGAACTGCAAGGGAACGGTAAGGGAACTAATTCCTGTTGTTTTAAGCCACCAGTTTGTGGTAATGCGTTAGGGCAGCCAAAGGAAACCACTAAACCACCTCGGGGCCTTGGCTTTGGCCATTCCCTCTGCCCAGATCTCTGCGCGGCTCACTGCCTCACTACTTCCTGGTGTCTCTGCTCAAATGTCACCTCCTCGGGGAGCCTTTCTGCCAATCCTAGCTAAGAGAGTCCCTCCCTCGGCCCCTCTAACTCTATACTTTGCTGTACTTCTCTTTAAGTACCAATCACTGTGGATACATGATATTTGTTTCCCTTATTATTTTTTTCCCCAAGAGACAGAGTCTTGCTCTGTGGCCCAGGCTGGAGTGCAGTGGCGTCGTTGTAGCTCACAGCAACCTCAAACTCCTGGGCTCAAGCAATCCTCCTGCCTCAGCCTCCTGAGTAGCTAGGAGTATAGGCACCTGCCACCACGCCTGGCTAATTTTTTCTATTTTTTGTAGAGACAAGGTCTCGCTCTTGCTCAGGTTGGTCTCGTACTCCTGACCTCAAGCAATCCTCCCTCATCGGCCTCCCAGAGTGCTAAGATTACAGGCGTGGGCCACCTCGACAGGCCAAAATTTCCCATCTTAACCACGTCTAAGTGTACAGCTCAATGGCCCACTCAGAACTGTGCCCTATGAACAGTACATTCATAATGTGGTATAATGGTAACCTCCAATCTGTCGCCAGGACTCTTCGCATCTTGCAAAATTGAAACTCTGTCTCCATGAAACAGTAACTTCCCAGTTCCTCTCTTTCCCCGGCCCCTGGCAACACTGGGCTTGCTACTTTGTAGAATTTCTGCTAGGTACATTTAAAGAAGGCCGCCTCTTTCAATACCTAGGACAGGCAGGAAAAATTTGCATTTGGATCTCATTGTTGGTAACACTTTGGTTTTTTTGGGAGGGGGGGCAAGTGTAGAACAAGGGGTCGGGGACTCGACCTCTTTGGGAACAGCAAGAAGGTTGTGTTCTTGGAACATGACCCTGTGAATGTCCGTTGATCCCTCCCCTTATTGAGGAGAGAAACCTTAAGACTGGAGGCCTGACATTTAGCATGGGTAACATCTGACTATTAATATCACCTCAGAAGGGGAAAAAAAAAAAGGAATGTGGAAAAACCTGTTTGGAGGTTGTTCCATCTTGAGGTTCTAAAACATAACTCCTCTTTGTACCAGCCTTTTATTAATGTCTTCCCAGCCACACTTCTGGGGAAAGCCGTCTAGACTGGCTGTCTCCGCTCCAGCAGTGGCAGCCAACACTCATCCCCTCCACCAAATCCACTTGCCAAGTCTGCATCAAGGAGCTTGAGTTGCGCTGTTCGCGTGCAAGGCACCCAGACTCCCTCCAGTAAGCGGCATTTGCTGCTCCCCCACCGTTTTGCAGATGAGTCCTTCTCTACTCTTACTTTGTTTTTTTTTTAGAGATGAGATCTCACTTTGCTGCCCAAGCTGGAGTGCAGTGGCCTCATCATAGCTCACGGCAGCCTTAAACTCCTGGGCGCAAGAGATCCTCCTGCCTCAGTCCCCCGAATGGCTAGGGCTGCAGGTGCACACCACCGCGCCTGGCTAGTTTTTTATTTTTTTGTAGAGATGGGGGTCTTACTATGTTGCCCAGGTTGGTCTCGAACTCCTGGCCTCAAGCAATCCTCCCATCTCAGCCTTCCAAAGTGCTGGGATTACAGGTGTGAGCCGTAGCACCCGGTCTCTTGTGTAACTTCTAGCCAGCCCCTTGATGGTTTTGTCAACCCCCTTTTTATTTCAGCCTCAGGGTTCCTGCTTCCTCACAGCTTCTGTGCCTCATGTCTGAGCTTCCTACATCTTACCTCTCCAGATCTTTGCATCTCCAGATGCTTCCAACAGATCACCTCTTTTTCCCTCCCTCTCTGCTTCAAAATTCCAAGAGACAATCTATAGCCCAACTGCAGTGAGTAGAATAGTGTTGCCCCCCCCAAAAAAGAATAGTGTTGCCCCCAAATTCATGTCCACCTGGAACCTCAGAAGGTGACGTTAATTGGAAATAGGGTTTTTGCAGACATATTTCAGGTAAGGATCATGAGATGAGATCATCCTGGATTAGAGTGGGCCCTAAATCCAACGACAAGTGTCCTTATAAGGACAGAAAAGGACGTACAGAGATACAGAGACAAAGGTGATGTGACGACAGAGGCAGAGATTGGAGTGATGCATCTACAAGTTAAGAAAGCCAAGGACTGGGCTGCGCACGACGGCTCATGCCTGTAACCCCAGCACTCTGGGAGGCCGAGTCGGGAGGATCGCTAAGGCCAGGAGTTCCAAGACCAGCCTTAGCAAGAGCGAGACCCCGTCTCTACAAAAAAGAAAAACGTTACCTGGGCATGGTGGCGTGCACCTTTAGTCCCAGCTACTGGGGAGGCTGAGGCGGGAGGATCGCTTGAGCCCAGGAGTTCAAGGCCGCAGGGAGCTATGATCACACCACTGCACTCCAGCCTGGGTGACAGAGTGAGATCTTGTCTCTGCAAAATACATAAGTACATACTTACATAAAGATTGCCAAGGATTGCTGGCAGCCACCAGGAGCCAGGAGAGAGGCATGTATGGAACAGATTCTCCTTCGGAGCTCCCGGAAGGAACCAAGCCCGCGGACACCTTGATTTCTTGATTTGGGACTTCTGGTCTCTTGAACTGTGAGAGAGTAAATTTCTGTTGTCTTCGCCGTGTCAGTTGTTACTACAGCCCTAGGAAACGAATGCACTAACACTGGATTTTGTGCCGCCTCATCTCACCTGCGGCAGGCCCACAACGAAAGGCCAACCAAACACAGGTTTGTGAAAGTAGCAAATAGTGAAAGCATTTTGCAAACTAGAGGGTAATTGTGTCAAAAGACGCAGTCTTCCCCAAGCTCTCAGGTTAGCTCTGGGCACTGAAATTGTCAATGTCAGTAACGTAAGAGCATATGCTCGCAGCTTCCAAAAGTGTGGAGTTGATGATCTTAGGGCTAGGAGGATGCATGCTTTTTGTTTTAATGGTGATGCATTTATTTTAAAGGGTATCAGAGAAGGCATAATGAATACATCAAAAATGTGAGTTCATGGATAATATCAGGATGGAGCTGAACAAAAGGGAGGCTTCTCTTCCCAAAAATGACAGTGTGGTGGATAAGAACACAGACTTTGGAGCTGGCCTTCCTGTGTCCAACCCACAATTCTGTCATTCCCTGATGCTGTGACTTTGCTGAGGCTGTCAACTTCTTTTTATTTTTTCTTATCAGGTAAAATAGAGTGCATATCTACTCATAGGGTTTTACGAAGATCAAATAAGTAATACCACTGGTGTGTATAAAATAGTGGGTGGCTCATGGCACCTCAGCGACAGAAGGTCTAAATGCAATGCGGGAGCTTAGATGGCATTCCGGGATGGAAAAAGGATATTAGTAGAAAAATGGCAGACATTTGAATAAAGTCTGGAATCTCATTAATACTAATGTGTCAACATTGACTTCTTAGTTCTGACAAACGCATCCTGGTTCTGTAAGATGTTGACCATGCGGTGCAAAGTTTACAACTTTTCTTTAAATCTGAAATTATTCCCAAATCAAAAGTTTATTTAAAAAAGTAAAGGAACAGATGGGGTCCAAGTTGTGCATGTGGAGTTCTAATGGGTGAAGTTCCAGAAACCATGTGTTAAAGCCCAGCCCTGGTTGGCTCATGACCTGCCTCCAGGGTGGGAGGAACGAACCCTGAAATGAAATCAGTTTCAGGTAAACATGAATCTGGGAGGTTCGTGGCAAGTTGGGCAAAGTTCACCAAACCTTGCCTTGGACCAAAGGATTTTGTTGGAGAAATGCCAATAATTGTTCTAACAGGCAATGTTTCTGTCCAGAAGGACAGCTGGAAGGGTCAGGATTTTTCATTCATATCTTCTTTTTCATTCATATCTTCTTGGATGACACTTGTTGCTGTTCCTGTGGGTGAGAAATTCCTCATCTGTTCAGCAGAACTTTATGAATATATTAATGTCTTTGTACCCAGCTCTGGGTCTTAGATTGAGTCACCCAGAAGTAGACTGAGCAAGTAGTTTGTTTGAGAAGTTGGATAGAGGATCTAAGGACTCTCGTAGGGGAGGGGGAAGTGATTTGGGGAAGGGAAGGCAGCCAGGAGAGGGTGTGTAGCAAGCAAGTTGCCACCGTGGGAGAGTCTGGGAGTGAGTGTAAGAACACCCGTGTGAACTGTCCCACCCAAGGGGTGCGAGAGAACTGGGGTATTTATCCACCAGTGTCCTCCAGTCACTGGATTGAGGCTTGTTCCACCAGAGGGAGGCGTTAATTCCTCAGCACTTCTGGCCTGCTGCACAGCTGGGTAAAATAGGTTTTGGTGGCCAGAGAAATCCCCAAAGAAATGCAGGTGCTGCAGCTCCAGGTAAGCACAAGGGGATGTGCGTGGGCCCCAAACTCTACACCCTGTGATAGGCATGGGGAAGCCAGACACGGTTAAAGCACAGTACCCATCCCGGAGGTGCTCCCAGTCCGGGGGCTAAGGCAGCACTGCCTGATTTCCCATTCTGCCTCTATGACTTTCTTCAAGCTGTGTGACCTCGCGCAAGTTCCTTAACCTCTCTGTGCTTCAGTTTCCTCATTTGTAAGATAGGGATAATGAGAAAAACCTGCCTTACAAAGCTGTTGCAAGGATTAAATGAGTTAATATGTGAAAAGTGCCTAAAACAGCCCCTGGCATGTAATGTAAGTGCTCAACAAAAAGCAATGACTACAGTTTCCTTATTGGCTCTGGGAGTTTAATTGGGCCTAGAACGTCCTTCTGGGGAGTTTGCATTTTATCCTGTTAATTACGGGCCCTCACTAAAGAGAGCCAGGCAGAAAGTGACTCCCTCTCTGCCCTTGTAGATCTGGGGGACTGCGGAGTTGACTGAGGGACAGGAGGGAGAGGGACCCATTTGGAGACTGTTTGAAAAATTCAGGACAGCTCTCATGGAGTGGGGAAGAGCCTGTTTAGATGGGTTTCACAAGGAAATAGGAGCTGTGTTCACAGATCGGCGAGTAGAGATTTTAGCAGAATTCCTCCAAGAAAACGGAGCAGTGTAACAACAGGTTAAGGCGTCAGCAGAGGTGAGGTTTTGTCTTTGTAAATGGGTGACATGAGAATCTAGGAGTGATTCAGCAGAAGGCAGAATTAAGGATGGGGCAGGATTCTCAGAGGGGAATCCCCAAAGTTGACAGGCGATGGGAGCCAGTGTAAAAATGGCAGGGTTTGTCTTGGACAGAAGCAGGGAGCAGAATGACGCCCTCCGTCACCGATGGGGAGATCATTTTCCAGGGGCAGGACGGTGCAATGGGGTGGAACACGGGCTGCAGCCAGGGACCAGAGGGCTTCGGAGCGCCTGTTCCTCTGCTTGCTAAACAAACCACGTGGCGCGGGAAGGGTGCGGAGCCCGCGGGGGCGTGGCTAACATCGGGGAAGGGCTACAGGCGAGGGGCGGGGCCTGGTGCTTGGGCTAGGGCCGGGCTTGCTTGGGACGAGGTCCTGGATGGCAGGGCATCTGGGGAATGCGCTCTTGAACACCCACTCCCGGCCTGCGTGAAAAGGCATACGGCCCGGCTGGTGTAGAACGCGACCTGCTCTCCCGGGGCTCGAACCTGTGGTCCTGCTATGTGGGGCCAACGGAAGGCTGCGGAAGGTGGGCCCGCAAAGGTCTTGGCCAATGAAGACGCAGAGGGGCGTGGCCTATCTGTTTTAAAAAAAGGGATTTGAGGCCTGCAGTGGGAACCAATCAAAGGCGAGGGAAGGTGGGCCCTGTGTGCGAGGGGGCCAATAGAAACAGGGTTCTTACGCGCGGCCCCGGGGCAAGGCTCCGGCTCTGCGCACGCGCGTCGGGCGGCACTACGGGGAGCCGCGGAGCCAAGTGAGCTAAGAAAGGGGTCCGGCCGTGCGCCCGGGTCATGTGACCCTGAGGACGCCGAATTCTGCTGGAGTCAGCGCCATTTCCTGTACGTGAAGGTCGAAGAGCCTCAGCTGTAGAGCCAGTGTCGGAGAACCATCCCGATGCGATTCGACCTCGTCCCGTGGTCTGGGGTCGGGGGTCAGGCTCGGGCTCCGCGCTGTCTGAGGAGAGAGGCGTGGCTTGAGCAGAGGGTGGTGTGTGGTAACCTGGGGGCGTGGCCTGATGACAGACACGGGGCAGGCTCACCGCTGGGGCTGAGGTTAGGGATCTTGTGGTAAAAGAGAGGCGTGGCTTCCCGCCGACCCTGTGACACATAGGTAGGTGGGAAAATAACTCTTTTGATGCCGTTGCCGCATTAACCTGTAGTGGTGACGTAAGGGGCTGGGGCTGGAGCCGTGAGGGGCGTGGCCTGGCTCATCAGAGGCGTGGCCTCAGAGCCTAGGTGAACAAGGGGCGTGGCCTCAGAGCTGGGGCGCATAAGGGGCGTGGCCTAGCGGGGTGGGGGCGTGGCCGAGCGGAAACTGGCGGCAGGGGGCGTGGCCCGGCATCTGGGCGGGGAAAGGGGCTGTGCTTTTTTCCTGTCTGTCTCCGCTCAGTTCTTGGCACTGCCTTGTCTCCCTTAGGTGCCGCCTCATGGAGACCCCCACGACCGCCGCCCCTGCTGGGTGCAGCTTCTCCTCCTTCCTGCTCCTTGCCTTCGGGACGCTGGTGGCCGCCCTGCTGGGTGCCGCGCACCGCTTGGGGCTCTTCTATCAGCTGATGCACAAGGTGCGGTGGTGGGAGGGCAGACGGGAGGTGGGCTGGGGGGCAGCCAAAGAAGGAGGGGCCTCATGATGCTCCTTCCACCTCACCCATTTTACAGGCAGGGAAAGCGAGCCCCGACTAGTCCAGAGGGCCTGGTCGGAAGATTCTGTCCGGGGCCCTGTCCCCATTGCCAAGCTGCATGTGAGGGCCTGGACTTTGCCACTAGTAAGAGATAATCTGGAAGCCACTGAGAGGGCACTCACACCCTGCCTACCTCCTCCCCCAGGGTCCCCGAGCTGGCACTCTGGTTGTACTTCCTAAACCTTGTGGGGTCAGTGGCTTGAGGGCAGGCACCAGAGGGGTGGCAGTGACAGTTTTCCTCTGCGGAGCTCAGCGCTTTCAAGGGATTTTCTCACGTGCCCCTTACCACATCCTTGAAAGTAGGTGCTGTTGTTTCTGTCCTCAGAAACTGAGGCTCAGAGAGGTCGTGTGGTCGTTTGCCCTAGGTGACCTGTTTGGGAAGAGCTGACCCCACGGGCTGTGCGCACCCTGAACTACTTGCTCCTCTGTCAGAAATTAACCCCTTCCCCAAACCCTCTCCCCAGTCTTTTTTCTCCTAGCTGGGCCCAACTTTGGCCTCTCCCTCCCCAAACCCCTCTCCAGTCCTCCTTCTCTTAACCGGGAGCAATGCCACTGACAGCGATGACTTATGGAGAGTCGAGGCAAAGGCCTCAGGTGTGCGTGTCAGCAGGCGCTCCTGTGCCAGGCACTTGGGGGTGGCAGCCTGTTAGCTGGGCTGGGCCTGCTTAGCACTGCGTGAGAGGGGTCATGAGGCTGGGGGCAGCATGCAGCTGCCAGGCCCTGCAGGGGTTCCAGAGGGCAGGCAGAAGTCAGCAGACGGCTCCCTGCCTGTGCTCCTGGCCAGACTCCCCTGGGTTATATAGATCCACCTTTCTTCTCCCCTTTCCCTGAATCCTGCCATTCCGGAGGGGGTCAGCGTAACAGAGTAGGGTGCTTGAGAGTGTGGGTTCTATCAGACTTCAAATCTTGCTTGGGCAAGTCTTGGTGTCCTTAGCTGTAGAAGGGATGTAGTGACAAGAGGATCTGGTAAGATGGTGTTCTTTGCTCTGAGCCTAGCGTATAGTATGACAGGTGCCTAACTAAGACCAAGGTTCCCCTGACCTCCGACCCTGCTCCAGCCCCCCGACCTGGGGCAGAGGGATTGCCCCCTCTCTCCAGCTGCCCTTGCCCTGGCCCTTGCCCTGGTCCTTGACATTCTTGCCCCGCCCCCCCACCCAGGTGGACAAGGCGAGCGTTCGGCATGGTGGGGAGAACGTGGCAGCTGTGCTGAGGGCCCATGGCGTGCGGTTTCTCTTCACACTGGTGGGCGGGCACATTTCCCCGCTGCTGGTGGCCTGCGAGAAGCTGGGCATCCGTGTGGTGGACACACGCCATGAGGTCACCGCCGTCTTCGCCGCCGATGCTGTGGCCCGCCTGACCGGTGAGGGCGTTGTGGGGAGGGCTGGGGGCTGGTGGGAATGTGGGATGGGGTGTCTGTGAGGGGTCGGGGTTTTTTGGGGATGGGGGTGGCAGGATGGCCAGGAAGGTGGACACGGCTGTAATGGAGTCTGTCTTCCAGGGACGGTGGGTGTGGCAGCAGTGACAGCAGGCCCTGGCCTCACCAACACGGTGACCGCGGTGAAGAATGCTCAGATAGCACAGTCCCCGCTTCTGCTTCTGGGCGGGGCTGCCGCTACTCTGCTGCAGGTGCCCAGACCTTGGGGGGGGTGGGGGCGCCAGGGAGGCTTGAAGGGCTCACGTGGTGACCCTGCCCCACCCCTATCTCTGCCAGAACCGGGGTGCACTCCAGGCCATTGATCAGATGTCCCTGTTCCGGCCTCTCTGCAAGTTCTGTGCATCTGTGCGGAGGGTGCGGGACATCGTGCCCACCCTGAGGGCTGCGATGGCCGCTGCCCAGTCAGGCACCCCAGGTCGGTGGGGGTGGTGGTGGTTAGGCCGTGGAGCCTAGGGGCTGGGGGAGATGTTGTAGGCTCAGTGTCCTTCCTGCTCCTGCAGGTCCAGTGTTTGTGGAGCTACCCATTGATGTGCTGTACCCCTACTTCATGGTCCAGAAGGAGATGATGCCAGCTAAGCCACCCAAGGGCCTCATGGGTCAAGGGATCTCCTGGTGAATAGCCCAGCCCCAGCATGCCCTCTCCATCCCTTGCTCTCTCCTGCAGCCTCCTACCTCTCTCCATCCTCCTTTGATTTGTACATGACTGAGAGGAGTCATCCCTGGGGATTCCACGTAGAGGGAACAGCATGTGCAAAGGTCCTGAGGCAGGAATGAACTTGGTGGGTTGGGAAAGCATGGTGGCCCTTGTGAAGCCAGCAGGTGAGCAAAGGGGAGAGGCTTAGAGCAGCCGTCCTACCCCTCCTCCACCTCTCCTTTCTCTCCCTCCCCCTCCTCTTCCTCCGCTTCCCTTCTGCCCCTTCCCTTTGCCTGTTCTTGCCCCTCCCGTTCCAAATATTTAGCGAGTGCCAGCTATGCACCAGGTGTCAGGACAGGCATGGGGCAACCTCGATGGACAGGACAGTCAGGTTCCTGTGCTCTGGGCATGTGAGAAGCGCATGAGGTCCGGCGCCAGCAGTAGTGATATTGTTCAGTGGCTTCGTTCCAGATGCACCTGTCCCCTTGTGCTCCCTTTCCCTCAGGCTGCCCCTTACAAGGCTGGCTCTTCCTGACCGTCTCTGTAAATGTTGGGGTTGTCCATGGTTCCATCCTCCACCTCTTCTCTTTCTCTGCAATCTTGGCCCCTCCTTAACAGAGGGAGCAGAGGCTTCTGGCTCTGAGTTCCGACTGCCAAGTTCCTGCCAGTGCCCACGTGTCTGTCTTTGGCTAGATTGAGTGTTCCTTGAGGGCAGGGGCTGGGCAGGATTTATTAATATCTTTATGTCTTTGGGGCATGCACGGGGCCTTAAGGAAAGTTGGCGCTCTGGGGCCCAACGAGTAAGGAGACAGAGAAGGTGAAGTCCCAAGCAGGAGAGGACCATGTTAATAACTCCTGTGGGTCAAATGTTTTGCAAAGCACCTTAGAGCCTCAATGGATAGATCCTTGAACCTTGGGAGGGAAGTTCTTTTTTTATGTTTTACAGAGGAGGAAGCTCCAAAAGGTGAAGTCACCTGCCCAAAGGCACACAGCTAGGAAGTGGCAGGGCCAGGACTCGAGTGCACATCGGTCTGACCCACAGCCGTGACCCTGATCCTGGCACTCCGGGCCTGTGTTACTTGTTCCCGAGGGGCTATGTCGGGTTTAGGTGGTTACCAGAAGCTACCGAGGGAAAGCAGCTAGAGACTTGGCCACTGGGGGTCTGTCTGTCTCTGGGCTGTCGCTTGTCCCCCCTGTCCCCATTTGGCTCCTTTCCCGGCCCCTGTCCTTCCTTAGCACCTGGAATCCCTGTAATTAATCCTGGTTCCTTGGCCCCGGCCTCTCCGCCTTGCAGGTACTTACAGAATCACCTGACCAACCTGTTTGCGGGGGCCTGGGAGCCTCAGCCTGAGGGACCCCTGCCCCTGGACATCCCCCAGGCGTCCCCCCAGCAGGTGAGTCACCTCTCTTCCTGGGCCGAGGACCCCTGTCTGGCAGGGCCCGCGACCCTGTCCCTGAATCAGCACTGTGGCCTTGGTCGTGGGGCTGTTGGCGACTCAAGGACCACCCTTGGAGTCCCCCAACCTCTCGCCCCAGGTTCAGCGCTGTGTGGAGATCTTGAGCCGAGCCAAGAGGCCACTCATGGTGCTGGGAAGCCAGGCCCTGTTGTCCCCGACACCTGCCGACAAGCTTCGGTGAGAAGCCCCGGCCCTATCCTTACTGTCATGTCCCTTGTCCTCTGGTGCCCTGTGGAGAGGGCCACACCCTTGGTCATGCTGACCTCTGCTCTGTCTGGACCCCCAGGGCTGCCGTGGAGACCCTGGGTGTCCCCTGCTTCCTGGGGGGGATGGCACGGGGCCTGCTGGGCCGCAACCACCCGCTCCACATCCGGCAGAACCGCAGCGCCGCCCTGAAGAAGGCGGATGTTGTTGTCCTGGCAGGTGGGCCTCAGCTTCGTCCCCTCCTTCCCTCCAGGCATCCCTCACCCTTAGACCCAGCTTTACGCAAAGGATGAACATCTACTGTGCACCTACCGTACTCAATACATATTTTCACATAAAGGGCTTTGAACCCTGCCAGGCGCGTAAGAGGTGTAACAGTTAGCTATTGCCATGTAATAACCATTTCCAGGCTCAATGGCTTAAAATGTGCTTCTGATTTCTCCAGCCCTAACTACAGGTTAGGCAGTAGTTCTGGTTTCCACTGGGCTCATTCATGAGACTGCACTTGTGTGGGTGGGTAGGCACCTGTGCCGATCCAGGCTGGGCTGGCTCGTCTATTTGGGGGCTGGCAGGCTCCGAAGCTGGTCTGGAATGGCCTCAGCTGGGGTAACTGAGTTCTCCGCTCCTGCCCCCACGCCCCGCCATGTTTCTCAGCCTCCACCGGGCTAGCCTGGGCTGGCTCGCTTGGTGGCAGATGAGAAACGTGGCGGGCTGGGGGAGCACAGTTATTCAAGATGGAGAGAGTGGAAGCTGTGTGGCTTCTTCAAGCCCAATCTTGGGAATGGTGCCTTGTCACTTCTGCCACATTCCGTTGGCCAAAGCATGCCATGAGGCCAGCCCAGCTTCAAGGGGTGGGCAGCTGCAAAGTCATTGCAGATGGCTGGGTGCAGGGAGAGGTGAAGAATGGGGACCCTCTTGCATTTGGTCCACTACAGTGGATCAAGTATAAGGTAAGGGGCACCCCTCAGGATGTGGGCCCTCTGTCTTCCACCCCAGGAACTGTGTGTGACTTCCGCCTATCCTATGGCCGTGTCCTCAGCCGCAGCAGCAAGATCCTCATCGTTAATCGTAACCGCAAAGAGCTGTTGCTCAACTCGGATATCTTCTGGAAGCCCCAGGAGGCCGTGCAGGGTAAGCCCCCGGATGCTTCCCCCTGATAGATGTGCCCCCTCCTCTGTGGCAGCTGGCTTGAGCCGGATGCTGGTGATCGAAGCCCACACCTTGCCCCGGCTAGTGGCAGCCAGTCAGCCAGACACAGAGTTGGCTCTCAGACTGCTGGGCGCGTCTGTAGGACAGATGGTGAGCTGGCACAGAGGGAGCCTTGGAAATGCGTGTGTGGTCATGTTGCCTCCTGCATTGCCCACCGCCCAGGACAGAGAGCTCCCTCCTTGGCCCTGAGCCTTCTGTCATCGTGCCATAACCCGCCTGGCCCATCCTTCTAAGCATGTTGACTCTCCCTTGCAGTGTAGGCGATGGGGCACTCTCGTGTTAAGCAGAGAAGTGGCATCATCGCATTTATGTTTGCAAAGGTCCCCTCTGGCACCTGGCGGGCAGCAGGCCGAATGGGGCCTGGGCGGAGGCCAGGGGGGCTGTTAAAAATGGCCAGGACAGAAGTGATGCGAGAAGCTCAACTTCTCGGGGCCTCTGTTTGATCGTTTCAAAAGCAAGGATGGCGAAAAGTGTGTCACTGGGCTGTTTATTCATTCACTCCAGTAATGCTGGCCGGGGGCTTCTGTGCGTCTGGGTTTGAGAGATGTGTGGTGGATGCAGCTGTTTTTTATCAGTGTGTTTCAGAGGCAGGACCGACAGGACTTCGCGATCTGGGGTGTGGGGAGGAGGGAGCTGATGAGACCAGCTTGGGTGTGTAACCTGTTTTGCGCTCCCTCAGCTTTGTTTCTCAGGCCTTGCCCTGCATCTAGCATTTTTCTGGCAGGTTCCGGGGTATGTTCCACCTGTTTTGTTTTCGAGTCAGCCCTGGCCCTATCTTTGGGCCCCTGTTGCTGCAAGGGCAGGAGGAAGCCACCTCCCCACAGCTGTGCCCTGTCCTTTCTCCAGGAGACGTGGGCTCCTTCGTGCTGAAGCTGGTGGAAGGCCTTCAGGGCCAGACGTGGGCCCCAGACTGGGCGGAGGAGCTGCGGGAAGCCGATCGGCAGAAGGAGCAGACCTTTAGGTGGGGGCTGGGGGGAGTGGGCATGGGAGGGAGGTTCCCTGCAGGCTCCCCTGCCCGCCCTGCTGACCTCCGCTGCCCCGTTGCAGGGAGAAGGCCACGATGCCCGTGGCCCAGCACCTGAACCCAGTGCGGGTGCTGCAGCTGGTGGAGGACACCTTGCCTGACAACTCGATTCTGGTGGTCGATGGTGGGGACTTCGTAGGCACCGCTGCCCACCTGGTACAGCCACGCGGCCCCCTACGCTGGCTCGATCCTGGTAAAGAGGGGCCTAGGCCTGGGGCAGCTTGCGCTTTCCCGATCCTTTCATGCCCACCTGCTCTTGCTTCTCCTAGGGGCCTTTGGGACTCTGGGAGTTGGCGCGGGATTTGCACTTGGGGCCAAGCTGTGCCGGCCAGATGCAGAGGTGAGGTGCTGGAGGTGGGAGACACGCTGTGTTCTGGGCCACGAGCCACCCTAACCGTCCCGGGTCCCCTACCACCCCTTCCAGGTCTGGTGCCTGTTTGGGGATGGAGCCTTTGGCTACAGCCTCATCGAGTTTGACACGTTCGTCAGACACAAGGTGACCGGGCTGCCCTAAGGGAAGCTTAGAGCCTGGGGTTCTGGGAGAGATGTTGTCAGGGGTGGGCTGAGGTGGGGAGGGAGCCACCTGTGTCTGGCAGGGGCACTGTCCCTGTCTCTGGCCTCTGGCTGGCCACGCCTCGGGGCTGAAGGCTGCAGCTTGATGTCATCCTCTTCCTGCAGATCCCAGTGATGGCCTTGGTAGGGAATGATGCAGGTTGGACTCAGATTTCTCGGGAGCAGGTGCCCTCTCTGGGCAGCAACGTGGCCTGTGGCCTGGCCTACACTGGTGAGGAGCCTCCGCAGGGTGGAGAGGCCAGGAGGCTGTCTCAGCCCAGCCGGGCTTGTGTTCCTTTTCTGGGCTGGCAGCATGGTGGCCTGGGTCCCTGTCCCCATCTGACTTAATCTCTCCTTTTAGATTATCACAAAGCAGCCATGGGTCTGGGAGCCCGGGGCTTGCTGCTCTCACGGGAGAATGAGGATCAGGTGGTCAAGGTGCTGCATGATGCCCAGCAGCAGTGCCGAGATGGCCACCCGGTTGTGGTCAACATCCTCATTGGGAGGACGGACTTCCGCGATGGCTCCATTGCCGTGTAGGACCTTGTGGGTCAGTACGTTTGGCTCCTTTCCTACCCCTGGACTGTGCCTAGGTGGTTTGGAGTCTCATCTTTGCTTGCCCTGGGCCTATCCCATGAGGCCCAGGAACTCCACCGCCCTCCCTGAAGAGGGGAGGGATCAAAGCTCAGAGGCTCCCTGGCATCCCTGGAGAGCTCTTGGGCCTTTTTCTCCGCGTGTCTAACGGTGCCCTTTCCCCCCTCCTCTCTTACAAGACTGAATAAACCACTCTGGCCCATGTGGGCCCAAGTACTCAGTCCCAGAACCTGTGCATATTGATTTATTGTCCACAAAGATGGAGGTGAGGGAAAGAAGAGAGAGACAGGAGGGGACCCTACTCTCCCACTGGAACTCTGGGGCCCACTGAGGCACCATTACTGGGGAGTTCAGGGTGACTGGGCGCTGTGAACTCTTCCCCCCTCTGTGGTCCCTGAAAGAGCCCCACACGCCTGCTCCAGGCGTGTTCATGCACACTAATCCTCACACACAGACACACATATGCACGGAGGCAATAAATATGTTCCGTACCAAAGTGCCCCCAGCCTGATGCTTCAGGTGGGGCCCCTCCAAAAGGGAGGGGTTAAGTGCTTAAATTTTTTCAGGGGTAGGGGAAGGGAGATTGGGGAGGGAAAGGGGCAGTCTCTGTTCTCTCCATTTGCTGGCTAGAGGCCAATCATGGGGTCTTCCCTGGAAAAGAGGGTGGGGAAACCAGCTATCTTTCTGTAAGCCCCCGGCTGCCCCTATCCAGCTGAGCCCAGGATAGGGGCTGCCCCCTGCAAAACAGCACCTCATGATGGCCCTTGGGTCCTCCAAGGGAGGGAGAAACAGAGTGCAGTGCTCAAAGCTAATACTGATTTGGTTGGCAGCAGCAAGAGGACCGACTAGGGGTGTCTCACCACCCCACGGTGACGCTCACAGTAACTGGTGTTTCCCCGGCCAAGGGGAGGCAAGAGAGGCCAGCCTAGCAAGCGGGAGAACTGCCTTTTGGCAACAAAAGGAGAAGCCCTTGGTGCTCAGGAAAGATGGCCACAACCGCTGGTCCCTATGGTCCCTAAAATCCGCAGTCCCCGGCCTTCTCGACCAGTGTCCAAAATACTAGGCGCTGCAAACTGGGAATGATTCTCAGCAAAGGGAGACTGGTCCCTTGACAACTTCTTAGCAACTAGGCGCTCGGCCTGGGCAAGCAGGTCTGGTCCTCGTTGTTAGGGCACCGCCTTAGCAACCAGGAGCCCGGTCCTTAGTAACGGGGTGTCTCAGAGGCACACGTTGATCTGCTTGGAGAGCTCTCGCTCTAGGTCCAGGATGAGCGCGTCAAAGTCTTTGAGATTCAGATGCGGGTTGAAGGGCGCATCGAAATCATCTTCAAAGTCAGCGGCGACTCTCGGCTCACCCGCCTCCTCCTCGTCGTCATCCTCGCTGTCGCTGCCCGTCACGTGGTCGTAATCCGGTCCGGAAAGGAAGTCCCGCCCACAGGGCAGGAAATCCCGCCCGCAAACGCTCCAGTCGCCGGCGTAGCGGTTGCTCGGTGGGCTCTCGGGACCTCCCCGGCCGCGGGGCCGAGTCACCACCTCGGGGCTCGCTAGCGGCAAGTGTAGCGCCGGCTGTCGCTTGGGCCGCAAGTACGGCGCCACGTCCGGAGCTTCTGGAGGCCGGCGGGGATCTACGGGGAGAGAGAGAGAGGGTGGGTCATGCGCAGCGGCGGCGGCAACCGACCTCCGATTGGCTGCTTAAAGTAACCAGGTCTCTGATTGGCCTGTGAAAAGCCAAGGCCTTCGACCGGATTAGGATTTCATTGGCGGAGCTAGAGCTGGTTGCTTAGGCAACCGGGCCTCTGATTGGCATGTCAAGAGGCAGGGCTTCTGACCGCATCAAAGATGGATTGGAGGAAGCTGAACTGGTTGCTGAGGCAACTAGGTACCAGTGTACCTTCACGAGGGGGCGTGGCCTGTCTCAATTTGGAGACTCTGATTGGCCCCCGTAGGTGGCATCGTTGCTGTGGCCTGGCTCCGATTGGCGGCGCAGGCCTGGGGGTGGGCTCACCTGGCCAAGACTGCAGCAGGTAGTGCAGCACCTCGATGTGGCGCTTGAAGTCCACTGCGCTGGCGACGCCTGGGCCAGAGCTGCGGACGCGGGGTCGTGCGGGCGCCTGGCGCGCCGGCAGCAGCACCGGCCCGAAGCATACGGCCAGGTTCTGCGGGGTCATGCGGTTGTGGGCGTGGAAGGAGGAGACGAGGCGCAGGTGGTCCAGGAGAAGCGTCAGCGTGGCCTGGGGAGAGGGTCGGGAGGGCATAAGACGGGCAAAGTTAGGCCTCTGTCGCACCTGTGGAAGGCTAAGGCAGCTTGGAGTGGGGAAACTGAGGTTCAAGGTCTCATAACTGTAATCGAGCTAAGACTGTTAATCATTAGGTATTAATATTATGATCCCATTTTGCTGAAGGGGAGACAGGCCAACGCCAACTAGGCTTTGGAATGACAGAGCTTGGACTTGAGCCCACTCCTCTGTGTTAGGCAGAGCTGGCACGAATCCCATTTTACAGATGAAGGTACTGAGACACAGAGAAGGATGAGACTTGTCCAGGATCCCACAGCCAGGAACCTCCCTTGTGGGAAGCTGATAGACCTATATTTAGAGTGCATTTTTGACACATCCTGGCTGTGCGACCTTGGGCAACTCACTCAACTGCTTTGGGCCTCAGTTTCCAAATTTGTGACATGGGATACTAACAACACCTACTGCATAGGCATATGATGATGCTGCAAGCTCATGCCCATTGAAGGCCCAGGCATGGGTGAAGCACTCTATGAGTATCAGCCCACTCTATGTCCCGTTGCTCCCACCAGGCCTAACTCACCCTTTCCACATCTGGCAGGCAGCTCAGGAGCCCACGGGTGCCCTCAGGGCTGGGTGGAGCCCTGCTAGGGGGCCTTTGGGCCATGGCCTCCAGCACCACCTGGTAGAGGGGCTGGGTGATGAGTGGGGTGGGCAACTCTCGGAGATAATCCTTGAGGATGCCTGCGGACACAGAGCCCCTTCTGGTCAGGGAACCCCTGGCTTCTGAGGCCAGAGGGGTCAGTTGGGGCTGGAAGTGGAGGTGGGGAGGAAGAGGAAGCAGAGAGGTGCAGGATGGTGAAAACAAGGTCAGAAAGGAGGGGTGAAGTCCCAGAGGTACCACAGGGCTAGCCTTGAAGTGAACTGAATGGGGGTGCACAGGCAGGGGAGAGGGGGCCATGCTGACCAGTGATAACATTGATGTCGGGGTACAGGTCCTCAGAGAGGCAGACGGCCGCACTGTCCCGCTCAAAGGCATCCCGAAGCTCTTTCTTCACTGCTGCTGAGCCACACAGACGGTACAGCCCCACTACCTGGGGGTGAGAACAGAGAAAGGATGTCTTCTTGCTGGGGCCACAGACTGATTAGGGACCAGTGGGATGGGGGCCGGAGGTCTGGGCCAGGGTGGCAGTGGACACTGTGTTCTGAGAGTTTGGGGCCTGGCTGTAGCCTTGCTGGCTGCCTTCCTGCTCCTGTGACACCTGTCACCGGTGTCCCTACCTGGCTGCCTGGACAACCTGACCTTGTAAACCCTCTGTCCTGGCTCCCGCCTCCTCTGACTCCTTGTCTAGGAAGCCTTCCCTGACTACCCCAACCAGATCAGGTTTTCCTGCAAGCTCTTCCAGACCCCAGGTACCTCCCCTTCTTAACTCTTGTCCCAGTCGCAGTTTTACATTGGTGAGTTATGAGTCATGTCTTTTCCCCATCAGACCCTGAGCCTCAGGAGGGCCTGAATCTTGTCATTAAAGGGTTGGCTGACCCGTGGGTTCTGGGCTGGGTGCTACGGTCTGGGGGAGCCTCCTGCCTCCGTCTAGGCTGAGGTTGGAGCTAGGAGTGGCTCATGCTTGGGGGAGGGGTCCAGTGTCCATACACTGGGTGTCGTGAAGAGTGGATCTGAGGTCTGGGGGCCCAGCAGGGTGGGGTGGGGGCTCACCCGAAGCCCTCGGCGCTCGATCTGCCCAACACACTTCTGGATGATGAGAGGCACCTGGCCCGGGGGCCGCTCCCGCTCCACCAGCAGCGGCAGGGGCAGCCCAAAGACTCGGGGCTCAGCTGTGGCAGGTGCTTCCTGCTGCTCTGAAAGGGTCAGCTTGGCATACAGCAGCCCCTGGGGCTCCAGGCGCACAGCCAGCTGTTGGGCCTGGCACCCTGAGGACACAAGGGGGGTTGAGCCAGGTCTGTCCCATAGGTTCCTGTACCCTGGCCCCCCATTCCAAGTCGCACCCCCCTCCCAGAGGCTACCGCCCCTAGGCACTCTAGGGGGAGGGGGGAACCCAGAGCCAGGTCCTGTGCCCTGCCCCCCCCACCCCTGCAGCCATGTGTCCTACCTCGGAAGACCGTGGGCAGCAGCACAGTGCCCTGGGCACAGGGCCGGTGCCGCCTCACGCCAGGGTCCCACGCTAACACTAGGGCCCGCAGTAGCCTGGCGGCCTCCAGCTCCAGGTGGAAGGTGTGGTCCAGCCGCAGGAAGTCCGGTCCCCCTCGAAGTGGCCCTGTCCGGGCCCGGGCCACCCCGTCCACTTGCAGCAGGCAGCAGATGTCTCTCGGGGTGGCCCCCGGTGCTGGCCGCAGCCCCCCCAGCCCGTACAGGTGCAGGCTGAGGCGGCCCCAGAGTGCGGCTGGGGGCGCCCGGGCTGCTGGGCCCACCTCATAGGGCCGGAAGGCCGTGGGCGACGGGGGCCCTGCTGGGCGCTCCGGTGAGTCCCCGTCACTGAGGTAACCGGTCCTCGGGCTCCGGGTGCCCCCAGCCACTGCTGCCCGCCCGGGGCCCCCCACACTGCTGTCTAGGTGGTAACGGCTGATTACGGAGCCTGCAGGGGCAGCCCTTTCCCGCTCCCGGCCAGCCCGGGGTCCGCGCAGGCTCAGGCGGCGCCTCAGCTCGGGCAGCTTCTTCATCTTCATAGAGAGGCGCCTGGCGGGGCCCGGGGACTTGGTGCGGGAGGCTTTGGTTGGGGGGCTGGCGGGGGCTGCACCTGCGGGAGAGGAGACCTCAGGGTCCAGGAACTTGGGTTTGGAGCAGGGGTGTGAGGCTTGTGCTCACCTGGGAGAGGGGGTGTGAGGCTTGTGCTCATCTGCGGGGGAGGGGATGTGAGGCTTGTCCTTACCTTGGGGGGCCGGGCCTTCTGGCTCAGCGGAGCCTGGGTGTGGTCCTGGGGGCTCAGGGGCTGGGGGTCTGGGGTCTTCTTCAGGGATGGGGTTGTACCAAATCTCGCCAGCAGGCTCCCCACTGCCAGGAGCCCCAGGTCCCAAAGAGGCCTCCTCAGGTGGCTTAGCCCCACCCAGCACCCATCGTCGGCTGCTGGGCTCCAGACTTTGCAGGTAGGCACCCCGAGCAGGGCTCCTCGAGGCTTCAGGGCTGGGGGGCCCCTCTGCTCCAGCCTGGGACCCTTCGGGAGCCTGGGGCTCTGGCTCTGGAGGGCTGGGCTCTGGGAGCTGGGCTGGGCGACCTGGTGGAAAGCAGGGGGGGTGAAACCCCGCCCCTTCCCCCCACTGTCCCCAGAGCAGCCCCATGCAAGTGATCGGCAGGCAGCATGCCTTGTCCGGCCATGTCCAGCGCTGCCTGGACTCCTGATAAGTCACTATCCCTGAAGGCCTACTGTGTTGTCTGGAATGGGTGGCCTCAGGCTAGCTTAGAGCCCACCCCCCGCTCAATCCCTGGCATCCCAAAGGGGACTCTGTCCCTCCAGCCTCAGGGAGGGCCAAGTCAGGTTTCCCAGGGCCCTCAGGCACTGAATTCAGTCTCCACTTCCCCAACCCTTCTCACTAACCCTGGCAGGGAGCCCTGTGTCTGGGTGGCCTTGGGCAAGTTGCTTCCCTTCTCCAAGCTCAGCGTTTGGTTGTGGAATCAGCAGCTTGGATGCCCGCTCCAGGGAGGCTTCAGAGAGCCTCTCACAGTCGAGTACACACAGCCTACAGTGGACACTGGCTCGCTCAGGAGACAGGAGCTGGGTTCTCTCTTCCCTGCAGCATGTCACCCCCAGTCTCCCACCCCTTCTGCTCCCTGCTTGCCTGTCTTCCAAACTCGATGGGCCCTGTCCCTCAGTGCAAGCCACATCCCCCATGGGCAATGCCTTTGGGCCTTCCAGCCTCTCTCCTCTCTGACATTCCGGGCTGTTTCCTGTGTGTGTGTTGTGGGCATCCCCGTCCCTTCTCCCCGCCCTGGGAACCTTGGGAATCTTTGGGAAGGCCTGGGGAGGGAGGGGTCGGGTCCACGGGGTGGTCTGGCCTCCCTTCTTTAACTCCTTTCTTCCGGGAACCCCCTATCGCACGCAGCTCCCGGTTTTGCGAAGGTCTCATCTTGCTAGCCTGCTGACCCCCTCCTCTGGTCACCTCCAATTTCCACTCCCCAGGACCCTGTCCAGGGGCTGGGGGAGGGGAGTGCGGTCTCTATTGACGGAATAGTCAAAAGAGCTGTTTAAATCTCTTCACTGGCCCCGGGGCATATTGCCCAACTGCTCCGTGCCTCAGTTTCCCCATCTGTATGTATAAAGGGGACAGTTTCCTGGAGCTGTCTAAGGCAAACGCAGCTTCAGCCACTGGTTAGTGGGTGGGAGGGGGACGGGGGCGGGGGCGGCTCCTATGATTGATGCGCCGCCCCCCTGTCTCCTCTGCAGGAGTACGCCCCCCATGTCCCAGCCCGCGCGTCCAGGGCTCCCTGCACCCCCTGCCCGGCCCAGACTGGGCCCCAGTGTCCCGGCCTTCCAGCCCCTCCTCCCCTCCAGCCTCCAGGCACTCTGTCGTGGCCCCATTTCCTGTCAGGGGCGAGGCCCCCTCCAGGGCCTCCCAAGGAGCCAGCAACGGTGGCATCCCAGGCCAGCGCACATAACGGTCCGCGCCCCCTCCCTCGCAGCCCCTTCCTTCGCGGACCCCCTGCCCGCCCCCGGCTCCAGCCGTCCTGGTCCGCAGGGCGCTTAGCGGGGCTCCCCCTGACACCCCCCCGCCGTCCCTCCCCGGCGCCCTGGGACATCCCCCTCCAAGGCCGGGCGGGGCTCGGCCCCCCTCTTCCCCACCGGCCCGCGCTCACCGCGCTCCTTCGCGTCCGACTTTTTCCGGGGAAGTTTCTCCCGGCCCCGCAGGCGGGAGAAGGTTTTCCTTAGCAGCGGCTCGGCCATGCTGGGGCCCGGGCCGGGCCGAGTGCGCGCCCCGGGCTCCGGCCGCGCCGCCCCGCGCCCTCCCCGCCCGCCCCCCGCTCCGCGCCAGCAGGAAGCGCATTCCCGGAATGCTTGGCCCAAACTATTTTTTTTTTTTCCTCCCCTTCCCGCGGCCCGAGCAGGCGATGCTGGGATATGTAGTCGCCTGGGGCCGGGAGGAGAGGTAATGGGGGCTCGGGGCTGCGCCCCTGCGCTCCG
>RJWJ010017482.1:0-32915 GCA_004363605.1 Indri indri
AAAAAAAAAAAAAAAATCAAATACAGAAATATCAATACCTTATTTTATTTTCTTTGCTAGTTGTATTAAAGAAAATTTCTGCAGAAACTTAAAATCATATTTTAAATTGAATAACGTTTCAAATGTACGAGGAGAGCTCACTGTTTAAAGGAGCCATGTTGCAAGTGCTTTTCTTAAACGAAGAATACTTTTGCATTATAGATAATCACTTAGTTTATCTTTATACAAAATTCCGCAAAGCAAGTAGTAAACAGGTACTCTCGTATACTGCTGGTGGGGCTGCTAAACCTTTTGCAAGGTAATTTGGCGATGTGTACCTAAAATCTTGACAATGTGCATATTCTTTAGCCTGTCAGTTTCCCTTCTGGGAATTTATCCCAAGGACATAATAATTATGGCTGACTGCAAGAGTAACTTTTCTATGAGGATAATTAGCACAGAGTTAAGAGAAACTGGGGACAATTTAAATGTTCCCAAATAAAGGACTGATGAAATAAACACGTATTTATAAAATGGAATGTATAGTCACTAAAATGGTACTGTAGAAAACTATTTAAAGAATATTTTATGGTGGAAAATGTTTATAATACATGGATAAATCAAAAAAACAAATTCTAAAATGTGTAGAGTGTCATTCCATTTTGGTTACAAATGTGTTTTATGAAGAAAAACATGTTTTATTCACAGAAACATATCTGAGTGGTGAGGTGATATGTGATTTCCAATTCTTTAGGCTTTTGTGAAATTTCCAAGTGTTTTCCAATCTACATGTTTTTGTTTTGTTTGTTTTAGAGATGGGGTCTCACTCAGGCTGGAGGGCAGTAGTGTGGTCAGAGCTGACTACAGCCTTGGACTCCTGGGCTCAAATGATCTTTCCCTCTCAGCCTCCCAAGTAGCTGGGACTACAGGTGCATGCCACCACACCTGTCTAATTTAAAAAAATTTTTTTAGAGACAGGGTCTCACTATGTTGCCCAGTCTAGTCTTAAACTATGGGCCTCAAGTCATCCTTCTGCCTTAGCCCACCAAAGTGCTGGTATTACAGGCATGAGCCACCATGTCCGGCTTCCACACTACATGGTTTATTCTGTAATAAAACATATATTAAGATCCTACAGTTCTCTGATTTAATTTGTTTTGAAAGTTTGGGTAGTCATAATTTAGACTGTCATCCAGTTAGTTTTCTTAGAGGTGGGTAGACCTAGAGGGAGTAATCCCAGAGGGAATTCCAGAAGGAGTTAGAGTCAAAGAGCTCATGGAACAAGTAAGTTCTGGGCCCAGAGACTCGTTTCAGAAGCATTATTCCATTCTCTTTTAAATTATAAATAATTCCTATTAGCAGAATGTATGCCTTCTTTCTTTAGACTCATATCCATGTGGGAGCTGTTTGGGAGGGACGCATACTCTTTAAGGCTTATACAACATGAATTTTTAGCAGCAGAGCCTACCTAAGGGGGCGGAAAGCCCAGGGCATGGATCAATTTTTAAGACGTCTGGAATAAAAAAAAAAAAAAATGTAAATGTGCTGAAATAGTTTCAAAAATGGTGGTACATTTTAAATGTTGAACAAATTGTTAGCTTTAACACACAGAATATAAGAACAGAAAGTAAAACTTCAATGTGAGATTATGTCAAGGGCTTAGATTTGAGATCTTTGGTGAAATGTGGTGTCCAGACCAAATTAGGCCCTGCCTGGAAACCACGCAGAGGATGTGGAATTATTGAAAAAAATCAGAAAATATGTAGAGAGGATTTTGGACTTTTCGGTCCAGGGGATTTTCCATATCTAAAGTGAAAACAAAATAGTCTTTCTGTTCCGAGAACTTTATTTACGATAGAACTGTTTTGGAATGGGCCTTTGTCTGAAACATTTCAATACAATACCACTTTATTTTCTCATTCTTTGACTCAGTGTCATCCATTTCCTAGGCTTTGACTAATTTAAGGTTTTAAAATAAACACGTTTCAACCCCTTTTAGTTAATAATTTTCTATTTTAACATCATCGGCTAGCTTCTCATCTTTCAGTTAGCCTGGTGAAAATAAAATGCAGCGGGTTGGAATTTACTTCTTTTCCTATACCCAAAGAACGTAGAGGAAATCGTTGGATACCACAGACTGGGTACTTATAAAGTACAGAACTTTATTTCTCACAGTCCCGGAGGCTGGAAGCCTTAGATCAAGGTGTCAGTAGATTTGGTGACTGGTGAGGGCCCTCTTCCTGGTTCCCTGGTTCATAGATGGCAATCTTGCTGTGTCACACGGCCAAAGGGGCAAGGGAGTGTGCCAGGCTCTCTTTTATATGGACACTAATCCTTAATAACCTACCAAAGTCCCCACCTCCTAGTATCATCACACTGGGGATTAGGATTTCCATATATCAAATTTTGGGGGACAGAAACATTCAGTCTATCATAAGCATTGCTTAAAAGTCAGAGACATAACGGGATAAAATGAAAGAATATTTTATCATAAAAAAGACCAGGTTTATTTGAAAAAGAACCAAATAGAAAGTGTAGAGGTTAAAAATATATTTGTCGACATTAACAATTCAAAGGGACACGTTAAATAGCACACGAGACATCTGAAGAGAACAAGCGACATGGAAGAAAGAACTAAGGCAATCACCCGGGATGCAGCATGGAGGAACCGTGAGATAGAAAAATACAATATAAGTAGGAGAAGTGGAATTTAGAATGAGAAGGTCACATGTGTACTCTCTCTCTCTCTCTCTCTCTCTCTCACACACACACACACACACACACATACACATTGTTTCATCCCACCAGTCCCATGGCCAGACTCACCTCAAAAGCGGCGGCAAGGGAGTTCCCACAAGGGAATGCCCCAAACTGTCCCGAGATGGGGCAGGTTAGGGTTCCAAAGAAGCACTAAATGCCCGGCTGATCAATCCAAAGTATTTAATAGGGAACTTGTGGGCAAAGTGGGCTGAAGCATCCTTACCAGGGACAGTGACAGGAAAAGGATGCTCTACTTAGGTGTGACCCCAGGGAGGGGGTCAGGGTATGGAGTTTATATGAAGGTTTAGGAACTTGGCTCAGGGCTAGGGCCATGTTCTTTCTAGTAAACCTAGATACCTTTATCATCACCTGGGAATTTCAAGGCCCCAGTTTAGGTTCAAGCCTGCTGGGAAAAATCTGCAGCCAGCTGGGTCACAAGTGGTCAAGGCGCTCTGTGATTTTAGGTGAGGACACAGAAAGAAAGTGGGGGTGCGTGGGGTGAGTACAGGGGGATGCTACACATATATATGGAGGAAGAAATGAGAGGAGAAAGTAGAGAGAACAGGGATACAATTGTTAAGATATAATGGAAGTTGCTAAAAAAAAAGACTCTAAAATATAGAGGCTTAAACGAGATAGAAATTTATCTCTTTCTCAGGTAACAGTCCAGATGTCAAGGGCTGGTGGAGTGGCTCTGGTCTTCTCAATTTGTAGCTTCTGCTTTAGGATCCCACATGGCCACTTTAGCTCTGGCCCTCAGGTCTGCATCCCAGGCAGGAGGGGGGTGGGGGGAGTTTACAAGGAAAGCAAAAGGGGCATGCATGCCCATCTTTTAAAGATGCTATCCAGAAAACACGCATACCCCTTCTCATATCACAAAGCCATTAGAGGGCAAGATTCCATCTATGTTCCCAGAAAAAAAAAAAAACATGGATAGTTCTAGTCCTAAAAGAAATAGATGTATTGCCAGTTTATCCCACAGAGGTGAGGCAATATTAGAGGAGATCATGACTGAAAGTTTTCCAGAATTGATGAAAGACAAGAGTCTTAAAAATGAAAATCAGAACATGTCCCAAGCAAGATATATTTAAATTAAAAAACCCTCACATTGGGCTGATATTGCAGCCTATCAAAGTAAAACAAAAATATTAAAATTAACTAGAGAAAAATCAGGTTAACCACTAGAGAAAGATCAATAGCAAACTTCTTATCAGCCACAACTGAGACAAGAAAACAATAAAATAATGTCTTGAAAGAGTTGACAAAAAATAATATTCAACCTATAATCTATATCCAACGAAACTATCATTCAAGAATGAGAAAAAAATAAAGGAATTTTCTGAAAAATAATTAAAAAAATAGACCCTTGCTGAAAGAATTATTAAAGTATATAATTCAGTAAGATGAAAACTGAATACAGAAAGAACGTATGGGATGCAAGAAACAATGGTAATCTCTTCTGTATATAATATTCTTGAACTCAAATGCACTTAAAAATGATCTTAAAATATATAGAGCTAATATGATAGGATTATGAGGATGAAAAGTGTCATGGAAAGCACCTCAGATTACAAATCGGAAGATTTGGGTTGTTGGGAGTTGTTTTTTTGTTTGTTTGTTTGTTTGTTTTTAATACTGCTTCAATCTCGCTGCTCAGTACTGCTCTGTTCAGGAGTTCTATTTCTTCCTAATTGAGTCTTGGGAGGTTGTCTGTTTCCAGGAATTTGTTCATTCTCTCTACATTTTCTAGTTTAGGTGTGTAGAGATTTCCATAGTATGCAGGGATGCTATTTTGTACTTCTATGGTATCCGTTGTAATATCTCCTTTTTCATTTCTGATTGAAACTATTTGGATCCTTTCTCTTCCATTCTTGGTTTTTCTAGCAGGAGGTCTATTGACTTTATCTTTTCAAAGAATGAACTTTTTTTTCATTGATCCTTTGTATTCTTTTTAATTAATTAATTAATTAATTATTTTTATTTCAGCATATTATGGGGGTATAGATGTTTAGGTTACGTATGTTGCCCTTCCCCCTCTCCCCCCTCCAAGTCCTAGGATCCTTTGTATTTTTTAAAAATTATTTTCCATTTCATTTAGTTCTGCTCTCACCTTTGTTATTTTATTTCTTCTGCTGGCTTTGGGTTTGGTTTGCTCTTCCTTTTCTAGTTCCTTGAGAGGTGACATTAGGTTGGCAATTTGTGATCTTTCTGTCTTTTCGATGTAGGTAATTAAGGCTATTAATCTTCCCCTTAGGACTGCTTTTGCTGAATCTCATAGATTTTGCGAGCTTGTGTCCCCTTTGTCATTCAGTTCAAGGAATCTTTCGATTGCCATCTCAATGTCATTGTTCACCCAATAATCATTCAGCAGCAGGTTTTTTAATTTCTATGACTTTGTGTAGATTTCAGTGTTTCTCTTGTAATTGATTTCTAGTTTTATTTCACTGTAGTCTGAGAAGATACATGGTATGATTTTGATTTCTTAAAATTTGTTGAGACATGTTTTATGGCCTAAAATATGATCAATCTTGGGGAATATCCCATGTGCTGATGAGAAGAAAGTATATTCAGTAGTTTGGGAGTAGAATGTTACGTAAATGTCTGTTAGGTGCTTTTGTTCTAGAGTCCTGTTTAAGTCCAATGTTTATTTCTTTATTTTCTGCTTTGATGACCTGTCCAACTCTGTCAGTGGGGTGTTGAAGTCCATGGCAGTTGTGATGCTACTGTTTATCTCTTTGCTTAGATCTAGTAGAATTTGCTTTATGAATCTGGGAGCTTCTGTGTTTGGTGCATAAATATTTAGGATTGTTATGTCTTCTTGTTGAATTGCTCAATTTATCATTATATAATGACCATCTTTGTCTTTCTTTACCATTGTTGATTTAAAGGCAATTTTATCTGATATGAGAATGGCTACACCTGCTCTCTTTTGGTTTCTGTTTGCATGGAATATTTTTTCTTAGCCCTTTACCTTGAGTCTGTGTGAGTCCTTGTGGATTAGATGTGTTTCCTGGAGACAGCAGATACTTGGGTTGTATTTTTTCATCCATTCAGCCAGACCATGTCTTTTGAGTGGGGCATTCAAATGGTTAACGTTGAATGATAGAATTGATATGTGGGATGCTGTTTAGTTCATCATGTTGGGTAGTACTTAGCTTTGGGTGATTTTACACTGGTGGGTATCTACTGTGCTAATCCATATATAATGCAGTTTCCTGTAGGGCAGTTCTGGTCATGACAAATTCCCTCAGTGTTTTCTTGTCTGGTAAAGTCTTTATTTCTTTTTCACACACGAAATTCAGTTTTTCAGGACACAAAATTCTAGGCTGGAATTCTTTATCTGTCATTTCGATATTTTCATTTTGGTTGGGATCTATTACTAGAGAGCTGATGTGCTCCTTTGGGGGTGTCCTTTCAACTGTAATTTTTCATACTTCCAGTGTTCTTGTGCTGATTCCTTCTCATCTGGAGGAGCTGTTGCTTCCTGTTTTTGGATTTTCTTTTGTTTATATGGGGCTTTTTTTCCTCCCTCACTCTTAAGGGTATCCCTGTAGCATATGTTAGGTAAGGACTTTTGGCTTTGCTTCTGGGTGCTTGGATGGGGCTCTAGGCTCCGGACGGATACCTTGGTTATAGATATCCTTAGTGTGATGTTTTTCTCAGTTGCTAGTTGTTTGTAGGCTGTAGTGGTGGTGAGCTATGTGTGTGGGCATATGCCCTGTCTCTTGTTGATGAGGGAAGATGGAGGTCTTTGAAATACTTTCTCTTTCCTCAACCCTGTGGTCTTCTTAACAGTACAAATTATATTGGGACCCCCAGTTTAATCTCTGAGACAGTAGGTGGTGCTTGTGGGTAAGAATCAGCCACATCCTGTATGATTGAGTCAGTAAATGCTGCAAAAGGCGGTATAAGTTGTCCTCCCTGCCAGTAGCTGGAGCTTGCTGGAAGGAACAAGCTGCATTATTATTTTTGGGACCCGTGACTTGTTCTAGCCCCTCAGGAGAAGCACTCAAATTCCCCAGGTGGTGGATGGGCCCTGGAGCTCCCAGGGGACTCCTTATTCTCCACCACAGGAGAAATTGCTGGAGGAGTGAGGCTGAGTGGGGCTGGGTCAGGTGAGCCTGCCTTCAGTCTCCACAAAGTTGAATACAAAAGTTGTCTTGTCGGGGGTCAAAAGTCTGCTCCCAGGCTGCTGGGGAAAGCCACCAGGGAGGGGCTGAAGTGGCCTCAAAAAAGTGGAACGTCTGCTCATGGGGAAGGGGCCATCTGGGATTCACAGTCTGGCTGTTGGGAGTGGGTTTCACTCTTTTCCCTCCTTCCCTGCCCCTAGGTCTCCTTCCTGTGTCAGGGTGCAGGCAGGGACTCCAACCAGTTGAGCTCACTAGCAATGGTGCTGTGGACTGGGAGCTTCCCTGTCCAGGATCTTGCCCCAGGCTGAGAGCACAGCTTTCCTGTGGTGGGAGGGGTGCCCTGCATGTGCGTGGACCCACACTGCGCTCTGCTCTCAGTTCTGCCCATGCAGTCTCCTTGCCTTCTGAGGTTAGTTCACAAATCTCCCCTCTATGCCACTGAGCAAGATGATTGAGTCCTGGGGGTATGGTATTTGGCCTGTGAGCCTCTCCCCAGGTTCCCCAAATTTAATCCCTGGCAGTGCCAATGAGAAACATGCTGGTCCCAAGTTGCCCATGGAGTGCTCAAGCCGCTTTAATATCCCTCTGCTTTGGGGTATGCCCTGCTCTGCTGGAGCAGCCAGGTGAGCAGCACCAGGGAGGGCCAGCAGGCAGGGAGCTCACAGTTTCAACACCCCTTTGTCTGCTGTAGGTCTTTAAGAGGAAAGGTGTGAGCACCACTCTCTGTGAAAGCCTTGATGTAGTACATGCACCAACAGTGGGGAAGCAGCTGCTCCTGAGAGTCTAGGTTCAATGGTCCCTTGGGGCACCCATGCCTCTTGGCAGCAGTGGGTGGGGGAGGGGAGAGGGAGGAGAAGAGTCTGAATGGAGGCGAGCTAGCACTCTGGTTCCCTCTGGCCCTCTCCTTGGAATGCAGCCCACCCGGAATGTCCAAGCTCTGGGGTCACGCAGATCCCCTGGGACCCACTGGCCCCTGTGGCTACCGCAGTCTGGGCCAGAGTTGGGAAATGTTTATGTGGGAAAGAGCAACACAAAAACTGAGGGGCTGGAGCTCCCTGGGGGAGGACAAAGACACGCAATGGGTGGAGAAACAGTATGGTGCCCACCATCTTGGCTTGGGTCTGTGGTGATGGGAAGTGACCCCAAGAGGGCTGGCATCCTGGTGCTTTGTCCTCAAGAAGCTCCTAGTTCACTGGCAGAAGCAGCTTTTGGGTTCATGGGGGTAGAAAAGCTCTGCGGCAGCTCAGGAGCCTGCTGACTGCCAGAGGTGTGAGGGAGGGAGACACAGAATCCCCACCTACCCTTCCCACAGGGTTCCAAGCCTCTCAGGAGTTGATCTCTGCCAATATCTTGCTCCTTCTTGTTCTGGTCTGTAGCTTTTTTCCATGGAATTTCTGGTAGGTTCTGGCACTTTTCCCTCAGAATTACACCAAATCTATGTTTTTTTTCATCTAAAACTTTTCCCTCTTTCTGAGACAATCTGGTGACTGATGTCTCCAGTCAGCCATCTTCCTCCCATCAGAAGATTTGGGTTGTGGTCTCCACTTTGACATTTTATTACTAAGAGCTTGAGGTTAGACTAGATACTTCTATATACTACCTTGAAAACAAAAAACTCAACTCCAACGCTCATTAGTTTTATGACCTTATGGTGTATGCTTTCTGGTTTAGAATGTTGGCTTTGGATTATGGCAGTCCTTGTTCAAATTCTTGCTTTTTTATTGACTACCTTTGTGACCTTGAGCAATTTAACCTCCCAAAGCATCAGTTTCCACATCTGAGAAATAGGAAATATAATCGTATTAGACTTCTTGGCTCCAAACAACAGAAGTTGATTCTTGTTGCATAAATAGAGAAACATTTTACTTAAAAAAATATTGGGTGGATCACAGAATGGTCGGGTGAACTAGAAAACTGGGCTTGAGAATAAGCCCTGAGGAGCAATATCCCAAACCAAGCCACAGATTTAAGGGAAAACAGCTGCTGCTCCACAGATCCTACTTTTATGTCACAAATACCCCATTGTAATTCCTGGGAAACAGCTACCACTAGAAAAACAAACAAACAAACAAACAAACAAACAAAAACAGACACCTCTGCCTCCCCCTCACCATAAAAGATGCAAAGGCAGAAGGTCCATGCAGAGGTATTTTCCTCTTGTTGCTTCCTTCTGAATCAGAATCTTAAGATGGTACAAGGATGTCCTTGATTGGTAGCAACTAATTCATGTGCCTAAATCCTGGCTGCAAGGGAGGCTAGACATTTGCGTTCTGATTCCTATGTTGGAGTGATAGCTACTCATACTTTGGATATTTCCCCAAATATAGAGAGAAGACTCAGAAGATGATAGGCTGCCATGAATAGACTAGATGCCCACTATAATAGTAATAATAACATTTGCTATTTAGAATTTAAACTCCCTCCTCTGCTTGGAGAATCCACCATTTTGTGAGTCTTGTTAGAAGAAAGATCTTCATCTCACAGTAGAAGCCACAAAACACCAGTTAATGGTTCATTTGAAACCCTGCCAGTTAGAGTATGAACATGAGACCTCCACTCGGTTAACCAGACGTTCTTGTCCTGAGCTTTATGACTATAAGAGTGAAGCAAAGAAGCAGGGATGGTTTGACAGCCATCCTATGGGCAGCAGTACTGATGGCCATAACAGTCAGCATCTAATGTCCAGTAACAATAATGACAATAGGGTCAGAGTTCAGCAGCTCTTGTTATCACATGAGCATTTTTTTCCTCATCTGAAAATGGATGGCCCTTACTTTTGAGGGTGGGTATAAGGACTAAATGAGAACTGCATGTAAGAAAGGCCTCTGAGAAACATCAACACCTTATACACACAAGGTGTTATCTTCTTCCCCTGTCACAAGCACAGGCCTTGGGAACATATCATAGTGTCTAGAGTTCCAGAAGAAAAGGAACAATCCATTTAAACTATAAGAGAACAAATAAAACATGTAAGAGGAAACAAATATGGCCACAATGTATTGCAAGTTTATAAATGAAATACCACATTAGCTCATTGGAATAAATGACAGCCAAGAACAGATTTTCATTCCATCCCTATCCCCTATTTTGACAAGTTAGTTTTCCATCATTATATTACCCTCAATGTGCAACTGAGATATTTGAATTTCAGCCGTAGTATGACTTTTGAATATATTCATTCGAGGTTACAGATAAGGCTGATTCAAATTCTCTGGCCTATTACAGTTATTCTTAGTTAAAAAACAAAACAAAACAAAACCCAACTCAAGACACTTCATTGCCAGATCCTCGTGTGGTAGAAATATGCAGTTGATATACCAGAGTTTTTTGTTTTGTTTTTAGTTTTTCTCTATCTTCATAGTGTCGTATCTTTGCAATAGTCCTCATCTAATATTTATGTGTGTGGTAAAGCTTCCTTTTTGTAGCATTTGGAGTGGAGAGTGATGGCTGGAGGAATCTTGAGTTCTTTGGACTTCAGTCAGTGGTGTGCTGATAAGCAAATTCCTGGAGATGGAAAAAAACACCCTGATTTACAGCATCTGTCAATCACCTTGTTGTAAACACTTCTACCGTGGCCAACTTCAAGTTACCAACGTGGTGTCACTGAACGTGAACTTGGTAAGAGATGAGCACAGTCAGCTCTCGCTAGCTGAAGGCAGACGGTTTCAGCAGGACACCACTGGCAGTTTGTATCTTTAGTATTTGATCTCAAGAAAACTTCACATAGGACATAAGTCACATTGTGTAGTTGCATGTGTTTCGAAGCTACAGTGCTTCTCCAAAGCAGACTTCTAATAAAAAGTTTTGTCTCATGGAAACCTTTAAGCTTGTTGTCCCCCCTCAATTCTTAAGAACTTGCCAATTTAAATGAAAAGGAGGCAGAGACATCCCTTTCAGCCTCAAGTAGAGAAAATGGAGAGGTCTCTGTTCAGGCTGGGAACTCTTTCTGTGAGTTCCTGTATGAAGGGCCTTTTCCAGCTACATGGGATCATTTCTTACATTTCTGTGGTGCTTTTATAGTTTTCTTTGTTTGATTGTTCATGTTAAAGAGGAGAAAGTAAGCTAACCAAATGGAAGAGCTGCGATTTGATTCTTTGGATACCAAACCTGGCGTTTTCCCTGCTGCTCGGCACTGCCTTCCCAAGGTGGGCGGAGCCTTCCCTGGCTGCTTTCTCGCAATCCAACTCGGTCAGACAGGACGTTTTCTTTTTACTGCCAGGAAGTTCCTTATTTCATCATCCCTTTCTCACTTTCACAAGGGGAAATTCCCTTGGCCTTCAATGGACTTGCTATTTTCAGTGTCTCCTTGGATCACATTCCTGCCAAGGCCCTTCTCTGCTTGCAGATTGACTCGGACTAACCACTGGCAGATCTCTTCTGGGAGCTGTGACATGTCCCATGTCCCAGCAATGCTGGAGGGATGCAGTGCTTGAGAGCTGCCTAAGGAAATGATAAGGTTCCTCTCTACAGGTGACACCTGCTGGCCAAGACACCCTGCCAACCCAGCAACGACATTTACCCACTCTGTTAACAGTTCTAATAGTGAATTTTTGTGATACCAATGATTATCATACAGGCTTTGAGAGTGCTTAAAACCTTACCTCATTTGGTTTGGGAAGCAACTATAGCAACGGCCATCGCTCGACAGTTTCATACAAGGAGGGGAGAATACTGACTGCATGGGAAGCTTGAAAGGCTCAAATAGCATTTATTAATAATTAATGCATTCGTACATTAACCAAATATTTATTGTGTGTCTGCCATGTTGACAGCTCTCTTTTAAAGCCTGAAGACTCTAAGGGCGAAATGCCTGACTTTACATTTCTCATACTTTTGCACAGTGGCAAGGCAGACAGATGTAGGCTACAGTGGGGATGAGTGTGAGCACAGAGGAAGAAGTGTGTAACTCTGCCCAGAGGAATGAAAGAACCTTAACAAGGTTCTTTGAAGGTTTCTGTGAAGCTGGTCCTAGGATTGGAGGACAATAATGACACCAATTGCATAATGCTTACTATGTGCCAAGAACTGTCCTGTACATTTTCCAAATATTAACCTATTGAAGTTTTCAAAAAAGAAGAAGAAGAGTTGGTACACTCTTCATCCCAATAGTAAGCCTGAGTCACAGAGAAGTTAAATAACTTGGCCAATGTCACTCAGCCTGGGAAATATGGAGCCGGGATTTGAACCCAACTACTAACCTCTGCACTATACCGCTATGACTTGCTGGGGTTCAGGGCATGGGTGGAGTGGGAGGGGTGGAGGACATTCCAGGCTGAGGAAACAGTATGGGAAAAAGCCAAAAGATGTGAGAAAATATGGCATGTATGTGGTTTTTGTTTTGAATTTCAGTGGGAAGAAAACATAGAGGCATTGGTCATACCTACATGCATTATTTTTCTTTCATCACAGAAGTTTGTCTAGAGAATATTTGGAAAGTGACTTATCAACACCATTTCTTTGAAATTGGAGTATTTTCAAATGGCTGCTGTCCAACTGGTCATCCTGTTGAGTTGTTGGCTGAAGGTTATTTTAAATATATCCCCAGAAGGAAGACTATAAATTTCTTGATTTCCCATGATTCTTGGAATTAATTTATTCTAAAGCTGCTTGAGGCCGAAATGGCAAGATTGATTCCCACGGAAGACAGCATTTCCAGGAGAAAATTCTTTGGCAGAACCACAAAATGCATTCCTGATCATGGCCAGAGTTCTTGCCAATGTCAGTTATAGGTCACCAAGTGCGATGGCATGCATGACTTCATGTAGTACCTTGCTATTGTCCCAGGGTATGTGGAAAGTACCCGAATGTATGTGCTTTAGCAGCAAAAACAAAGTGTGGCAGATTTCAGCCCCTAGAATAGTACCTAAATGGAAAATAACCTGGCCAATTCCATATTTCTCGCATAATTTTTTGCTCTTAATGGACTGGAGGGTAAGTCATTCATTCATTCATTAAGCATTTTCCAAGTGCCTACTATAGTAAAATCTAGTAATAACATTTAAAGTTTAATGGAGAACTTACTATATGACAGCCACTGTGTTAAGCACATTGAAATTAACACAGTTAATCCTCACAATAACCCCATGAATTAAGAATAACATTATCCCCAGATGAGAAAACAGAGGAATTAGGAAACTTGCTCCGTATCCCATGGCTGATTGAGCTGGCAGATCTCGGTTTCCATCCCAGACCAGCCTTAGTCTGGAACCTGTGCTCTCAACTGCTGTGCTGTGTTATCTAATTATGTACGAGGTTCTGAAGTAGGACTGGTTACAGACACAAGCAACAAACCATAATCAAGTCCAGATGAAACAGGTGCAGAGCACCAGTTCTTAGCCTTTGCCCACTGAAACACAGGCCAGCTGATAAGCTTGCATGAGATGCATTCTTTGGGACAGTCCCGGCATTGCCATGCCCCAGAAAAGCATATCGGAGAGCCTGTAAGAGTGACATTATTATAGGAATGACATTATTATGGGAATGACATTGAATCAGTACTCATTTATAAAAGTGATAAATCCCTTGCACATGTTTGTACAGGAGAGTGGTGTGCATAAATCTTAGGACACAAATGAAGGTATCCAAGAAATAAAACATTTCCTTTGTTTCTATAAATCAACTTAATCTGCCTCTGGACACCCAGCCTTTTGGGCTGGCAGGAAGTTTGATCTCTGTCATTCTGGGCGAATCTCTCACATGCTCTGTAAACTTGTGCCAAGATCTGAGGTCTTCTGCAGGGTCAATATGTTGTGTTGGGCAATTATACTGGCTCCACTGAGACCATTGCTGTCTTTCATACACGGGATCCTTTTGGCCCTTGGAGCTCTGAAACCTTATGAGGAAACTGGTTGCCCTGGGCCCAGAACCCAGCTCCCCAGCTTTTATGAGGCTGTATGTAGCCTTTTCCTCCAAGGTACCTAGGTCTCTCTTTCCTCTAACCTTGGGCCTTTTCTTTTTCTCAGAGGAAAATCTTTTCCCCACTTTGCCTCTGAGGCACTTTCCTCTCATCAAGCCCTATTCTCCTTGATGGGTTTTGCTTTTTGGAAAAAAGAAAGAAAGCCATGAAGTAACAAGTATCTTTTCTGCTTTCTTTCTTGCTACAAACTTCTTGCAAAGCAAGTAAGCAAAAATCTACTTGAATTGGGAGAGGAAAATAGTAACAAAAATAATAACAATTGGTCTTTAGAGTGGAATTTACCGGAAACATGTCCTTCATTTCTTCTTATTCTTTTCCTCCTTTCCCTCTCCTTTTCTTTTTTCTTTTTCTTTTCTTTGCTTTTTTCTCTTTTTTGAGATGGGGTCTCATTCCGTCACCGGGGCTGGAGTGCAGTGGTCTCATCATAGCTCACTGCAGCCTCGACCTTCTGGGCTCAAGCAATCCTCCTGCCTCAGCCTCCAGAGTAGCTGGACTACAGGTCCACGGCACTGTGTTTCTCCTTCTTCTTTATAAAATATAAATAACCTTGTTGTTAATTATAAAATATGCCATTGATCAACTTAACAGTAAAAATAACTGCAGTTTGGTATACATTTTTCAGCCTTTTTTTTTTTTTTTTTCTTTACCACGTATATGTTTAACAATCTTCAAGAAATATTTGTTGCATGCTTACTGTGCCTTGCAAGGAGTCTGGATTTTATTTATGTCAACCTGATGGAGAATTTGCAGGCTATAACCTGATCTGCTTTATATGTTTTAAAGATCTCAATGACTGCCCCATGGAGAGCGGATGATAAGGACAAGAAACTCTTACAGGGGTCCAGATATGAGACGGTATTGAGGTAGCGCAGGAGTCACGGGGGTGGAGAGATGAGAAGGGACTCTGGATCCGGCTGGGAGGACAAGCAGACAGGCCTGGCTGGGGACTGGGCACAGAGGTGATGAGCAGTGAGGAGCCGAAGATGATTTCCAGGTTGGGGCTTGAACACCTCTGTGGATCGTGGTGCCATGTACAAAGCTGGGAAAGGTTAGGGGAGGGCAATGTCCTTAATTTCTTATAACTCTCCTCTAGAAGAGACCTCCTAGAGCCTTGAGTGGTGAATCTAGGGGGTGAATCCTGACCAGGGGAGGCACAGATGATCCAATGGGCTGCAGGAAAAACATTTAAAACTTCGATTTAAACTTGTTTTTCTTCTTGTCCTTTTAAATTTACATTTCTGTATATGCCTTACAATATGCATATCAGTACAATTGTATATATATATATATACACACAAATATATATACCATTTATAAGTAAATAAGAATGACTGAATTAAGGAATGGGTAAACTGAGAGTTGTGGCAGACAGCTAGCTATTCACCAAAATCTGTCCTTCATTCCAGAATATACAATTTTAGATGCCGATATGCTGCTGCCCAGCCAGAGGCAACTTTTCCCAGATCCCTTGCACGTGGGTGTGACCAGTTCTCCCCAGTGGCAGGTGAGTGGAAGTCAGTTCTGGACCAGGGCTTTTGAGAAGCAGGCACGTGTCCTTTGCACTCCTTCCCCATCTGCTGGCTTAGATGCAGAAACTGGGCAGGCCCTGGGGATGTTGGAGGCCTGAATTGGAAGGAGCCTTCATCCCTGAAAGGCTGGAACGAGCCGTGCATTTACCAGGAACATCCACCTCGTGCTATTATACGAGCAAGAAATAAACTTCTGTGTATTTCATTCATTATACATGGGTAGGTCTCTTTTTGTTACAACAGCCTGGCATACAGAGAGCATGCTTAACATTTTACTATTGTCTGAGCGCATATATAGAATATTCAGAGAACACTGGTTTAAGCACTTTCCGGATGCAAATAAAATAGGGTTGTCTTGTCTTGTCAGACTCGGGACAGCAGCCCACCATTTCTAAGCCATCTATTCATGTAATGAAAAGCTGTAATTATCATGGAATGGTGTTTAAGCTAGCTGAGTTTTATTTTTGCAACACTGAAAATAGTGAAATTTTTAGGAAGACTCACAAATTTACATTACTGTTAATTATAAAAAATGACTAGCCTTATTGGCAATGGAAAGGTCATCTTAGAAAATGTGGAAATAGTCGATGAGCATTATTGGAAACCATCAGTGAAATTCAGCAAGATGGAATATTTGTTTGACACAGATTTTACTCACATTTGCAACTACTTTAATGTCCTCAGACTTTAGTTTAAATTGTCTTCTTTGAAGACCTAAAGATTTTTAAAAATCCAAGTGTTTCCAGGTACTTTTGCAAATGAAATAAGAGTTTACTGCGTTCCCCCTACCTTCCTCCCTGGGGTTTAGATGGTGAATCACAAAGCCTTCCTTAGAGCATTTAGCTTAAAGAAGGAATAGAGTGATGCACCAAGGCAATATTTCTGAAAGCTGAGATCAACAGACCATGATTAAAGTCAGCTTACAGTTATATTGGCTGAGAATGTCACACCAACACCTTGTAAACCCCGCAAGATGATGGGTATCTTACTGTTATCCCTACTGCTCTCCAGAATTTATCAGCAGAAAAGAAAAATGGGGAAAGGTTAGGACTCCCAGAGGCTCCAAAATTTTCTTTGCAACAATCGGTAGTAAAGGCGGGGGTGTCAGTTATGAATGAATCACTGGGCAGGGAGGAGTGGCAGAGCCTTAGCGCTCTAATCAGGGCAGCAGGAGCAGCTGGACAGAGGGTCGAGCAAAGCGTTAAGAGGGATCGCATTGCAGCTCCATTCATCATTCTAACCTGAGAAATAAATTAGCCAGTTGCTGTTGAGGGAGAACTCACTGTTGATATTAGGGAAACACAATTCTATGGCCCTCACTCACTGTGGAGGAATGAATGGTTACAGGGAAGAGAACTGCTTGGGTTCTGGAGTGAGTGTAAGAGTTCTGGCCTCAGAGAACTGGGAAGGGCTTGTGCGTGGGGGTCCAGGGACAGATTCCTAGGGAAGCAGAAGGGTGCCTTTGAATCCACCGTCTTGGGCCTTGATGCTAATTTCCCTCCTCTCTCCACCCCTCTCCTTTCTGCTAGTAAGTGAGCTAAGAAAAAAAATTCTGAAACCCGCTGTTTTATTTTTCACTCAAGAAACTGATTAATGAAGGCTGCTGGGTTTAATCAATGGTTGTCTACTTCAGTTTAGAAAACACTATTGTATTTGGGGCAGTGGAAAAAATATTGGCAATCATTCACCTTGTGGAGAGATGCATTATTTTGCAAGTGGTTGAAGGAATAGACTTTGGCATTAAAGAAGCCTGGATTAGGATACGTGTTCCTCCACCTGGGACAGGATATTTAATAGCTGTGTGACCTTGAGTGGCCCTTAGTCCCCTCACCCAGGAAATGGTGATAATAATAGTACTTGCCTCTTTTTTTTTTTTTTTTTCAGACAGAGTCTTGCTCTGTTGCCCGGGCTAGAGTGCTGTGGCTTCAGCCTAGCTGACAGAAACCTCAAACTCCTGGGCTCAAGCGATCCTCCTGCCTCAGCCTCCCGAATAGCTGGGACTACAGGTGTGTGCTACCACACCTGGCTAATTTTTCTATTTTTTGGAGAGACAGGGTCTCACTCTTGCTCAGGCTGGTCTCGAACTCCTGAGCTCAAGCGATCCCCCCCCACCTCGGCCTTCCAGAGTGTGAGGATTATAGGCGTGAGCCACTGTGCCTGGCCAGGTACTTGCCTCTTAGGTTTGTTATGGAAACTGGGCAAGAGCCTCACATATAGTAAATACAGGGCAAATGTTTACCTCTCTCCATTACCTACATTTCTTTTCTCCTTTCATCTTTTCAAAAGTAAGATAGAGCATGTGTTTGTTTACAAGTCCATTGGTTTTGAGCCCCTGCTCCTGTTAAATTTCCTGCTGAGTATTTTCTGAACTTCCACTCATCGTTATTGTATCTGGAGAGTTAACATCACTCCCATTCATTTCTGTCTGGAGCATCCCCTCTCTTTTTTGCCTTAGGAAGCTAAATATGAACAGATAATGAAGGGAAGTTTGCTTTAATTTCCTGAAGAGAAGCTGTGCAGTAATATTTTGAATACTTATCATGTGTTGAACCTGGTCAATGTTAGGCGCCCATATGTAGGTTGTACAAAGGTGCCACCTCTGTCTCAGGACTATGTAATCAAAATGAGTAAGATAATTCTGGATGCACAAGGTCAGCTTTGTGTTTACGGACCAGGTGCGCTAATATCCTAGATATCGTATTTGATTTATATGAATTTCATTGAAGTACTGCACACCTTTAACCTCTTGCAGCCTGACTACTCTCTGTATCTGGAAAACAGGGAGAAATCAGGAAGCAGAAACTACTCCAGGTATTTTAAACAGAAGGGAGATTAATATAGGAGATTAGATGCTTAGAAAATTATTGGAAGGGTTAAAAGGAATGGGCTCTAGGCTGGCTGGAGCTAAGTATGGCTCCTGGAATATTTCAGAACTGACCCACAAGGGACATGACTACTTGTGCCCCAATAAGGAAGGACAGTAAAAGGCTGGAACCATTAACTTTAAAAACACAACGGCATAGCTATAATCTAGAGCTCAGAACAACAGCATTAAGAGGCTGCTGCTGCTGCTCCTTCCCCAAACTGGGCAGTGGAATGCGGAGTCTAGTGACCTCCACCACCCAACCACCTCTCGTCACCCATGAAGACAGAGTGGATGCTGACAACACAGAAATCTTCCCTGCCGGTAGAAAACAGCAAATGCTGCAGGAAGGCAGCTTCTGCCCCACTTCCGCCTTTTAAATCTCTGATGAGTGCATCCAGTTGGCAGAACCTAAGTCATATCCAGCCCCCCCGACTAGATTCCAGAAAATGGAGCTTTTTGCTTCCAGCCTCTGCAGCACTGGAAGGTACCGTGGAAACAGGTAAGAACGCATCTGAGCACCCTCAGCCAGATCCCGCACGCTGTACCACCTTGTGGTACGTTGAACCGTCGCTAAGTCAACGACATACATTCAGCAAAGCCAAACCAATTCACTGGGGCGAGGGGAGAGAGAGAGATTTAAACATGGGGGCTATTCTGTTGAACATTCCACTCAAGGAGTGAGCAGCAGATGTAGAGCGAGTGTGAGATGGGAGTCATGGGTCTTGTGTTTTCTTCAGCCGATCTCGGTCCCTAGGCACCTCTCACAGCGTGAGCTTCCTGCCTGAGCCTGCACACTCCACGCAAGTGAGTAGAGCAGTTAAAGAGTCATATCTCTGTCGCAACCTGGCCCCCAACATAAGGCCAAACCCCTTTGTGTTTGTAAGATAACATGGTAAACACACAGAATACTCTAGGAAGGTAATTAAAATTTTTTTTTTTTAAATGATTTTTTGCCTTCTTGGCTGAAATTCTAGATCCTTCTCCCCCATCCTCCCGTAAGCTCCGGTTACACTAAACTTCACTGAGAATTCAGTGAGACTCAAATCAAATGAGCAGTCATGTGAAAGGATGTTGTAAACTGTAAAGTCCTACATAACATCAGGTGTTATTATCATACGTAATGCCTTACATGTAATGGGTACTGTTAACACTTTGCCAAATGTTACCATGTTTTCTCTTTCTCTTCGTATCATACATATATTAATATATGTATTGTTTCTGAATCACTTGACAGGTTTCGGAAATTATGCCCCTTTGTTCCTAAATACTTCACTGTATATTTTCTTTTTCTTTTTGAGATAAGAGTCTCACTCTGTTGCCCAGGCTGGAGTGCAGTGGCGGGATTCATAGCTCACTGCAGCCTTGAACTCCTGGGTTCAAGCCATCCTTCTGGCTCAGCCTCCCGAGTAGCTGGGACTACAGGCATGCACCACTATGCCTGGCTAATTTTTTCTATTTTTTTTAGAGACAGGGTCTCTCTGTGTTGCTCAGGCTGGTCTCAAACACCTGACCTCAAGTGATCCTCCCACCCCAGCCTCCCAAAGTGCTGGGATTACAGGTGTGAGCCACTGTGCCTGGCCTCAGTGTATATTTTCTAAGAATATTTACTCAGAGTATTTAACATTGATATACCATTATTTAATGTACAGACCTTACTCACATTTTCCAGTTGTTTCCATAATTTTTTTATAGCAATGCTTTTTTTCCATCCAGGATCCAACCCAGAATCATACATCTGAAAGGTTTTTCTGGACTTTCTTTGATTTTCATGACCTTGACATTTTTGAAGAATTCAGGCCAGTTATTTTTAATAATGTCATTCGAATTGGGTTTTGTCCAATATTTCCTTATAATTAGAGTCGGATTATGCAATTCTGGCAGGAATATTAAATAAGTGGTTAATGTTTCTTGAGCTAAATTAAAAACACAACCCAAGGTGTTTTCACTAAGTGGTAGTTTAAAGATCACTGGACAGGGCGTCAGTCCAATACAGAAGCCAAAAGTCTAGACCAAGTTCTACCACTAACCATGTGATATTGAGTTACAATAATAAAAATGATGGTGATGATAATAGTAATAATAATGACTTTGGCAATACGCAAAGTGCTTTGTTATACACTTTCTCATATAATCCTTCAATGACCTGTCTCATGAGGTAAAAATGATTCTTACTCCATGGATGAGGTAACTGAGACCCAGGAAGCTCAAATGTCTTGCCCAAGGTCACATAGGTGGAAAGTGGCAAAGCCAGAGGTCAAACCCAGGTCTCATGACCAGACTCTGAAGCTTGTGCTTCCACTCCTTGGAGCGGAAGTCACAGGCCTTGTCGGGAATTCATTTCCAAAAGGAGAGGCGTGAATAGAAAGAAATGCATAGGGTAATGCCTTCCTACATTCTGGTTTTCACTGAGCAATAAAAATAGTTTTAAAAGTCGGGGAACAAACACAAGGCTTATAATACTTTATACTACCAAGTAAGGATATTAAAATACAAATACGAAATGTTATCTACATTTCGTACATCAGTACTGTTTCATAAAAGAAAGGACTTTTTTTTTTTTTTTTTTTTTTAAGACAGAGTCTCATTTTGTTGCCCAGGCTAGAGTGAGTGCCGTGGCGTCAGCCTAGCTCACAGCAACCTCAAACTCCTGGGCTCAAGCAATCCTTCTGCCTCAGCCTCCCAAGTAGCTGGGACTACAGGCATGCGCCACCATGCCCGGCTAATTTTTTCTATATATATATTTTTAGTTGTCCAGATCATTTCTTTCTATTTTTTAGTAGAGATGGGGTCTCGCTCTTTCTCAGGCTGGTCTCGAACTCCTGACCTTGAGCGATCCACCCGCCTCGGCCTCCCAGAGTGCTAGGATTACAGGCGTGAGCCAGCGCACCCGGCCTTTCTACAACATTTTAATATAAAAATCAGGAAAGTCATAATCTCAAAAAAGAAAAGAATATTCTTTGAAATTGGATGTATTCAATGTTAGTTTTGTAACATACTCGATACCTCGACATTAATTTTCTTGCTTCGCTGGGGCCTTGTGAAAGATCTGCCCAGAGCAGCCCTGATCTGTGGCCTGGCACTAGGGATCACTGCAGTGTGGTGTCTTCCTGCTGTGGTGTCCGGTGGCTTTACTCTAAATGGCTACAGTACGTGGGCGGGGAAACAATGCACAGTGAGATAGAGCAGCGCTGGACGAGGGAGGGGAATGTTTATTTTGTTCACTCTTGCAAATTACTGAGTATCTTTGATTTCTCTTCCTCCTTACTTCGTAGTTCCTCATTCTCTGCTTCCTGCCCTCTGCGTACTTCTACCGTCTTATTTTTTTAACAAAACACCTTTTCAGTGTCTCGTCTCTTGTTCCGCTGCTCCTCAGCCCTCATTTCAAGAAATGAGGAAGAGCTGGCAGGAGATCGAACACAACATCATCGTTTGGGTACGGCAGGAATGGAATATCACTTGTTCATGCCTGAGGGCTCAGGGTAGAAGGTTCCAGAAGGAAGCTTCTGTCAGTTAAGTTGGACACCCATTCTGGCACAGAGGCACTTAAAAAAAACTTTTTTGTGTGTGATTTCTATGCATTAAATAACCAGACCTTGAAGTGACTCCAATAACTCCCATAATTTCAAAATAATGATTGTAAATAATATTTTACAACATTACATCAACTATAACGTGATATTAAAATAGCTGTGATTATTATAGGTGACAAAATTATAGGTGCTGTTGCTACTACTCAAGTGTGAAGCCTACAGTCGTAATGGAAGGAAAGGCACAATTTTAGTTAGAGATCAGTGAAAATCAAGACGTATTTTTCCCATCCAAGCTCATAGATTCCCAGACTTCTATCCATAGGGCCCTTGGTGGGTTGCTAGGGGGAGGGAAGAGGAATCTGAGGACCTCAGATTAAAAATCCTGTTTTAAAAAACGTTTTAAAGTATAGACTTTAAAAAAGTCTCTATGCCCTGCCTACTTTCTTATCTTCCATTCATGTCTCGATTTGATGATCTCTCAGACATCTAACTGTGCATAAGAGTAAGCAATCATTTTTAATGTGATTTTTACCTGCATGGCCCTGGGTCACAGTTCTCATCAAAGTCACCAACGTTCCCTCAAGTTGGAAGGACCTTTTCCCATCTCTGTATTACTCCGTTTCTGTGCAGGCTCCAACATCAAACCATTCCTTCCTTGGAACTTTCTCCTTCCTAGGCTTCTGCAATATCCTTCTTCATGCTGTGACACAGTGGCTTTAAGCCCTCATAATGGTGGGTTCACAAAGGGAGCTTTTTCAAAACACAGGGCCGGGGCTCTGTCCTCTAGGTATTCTAAGGGAGAAGGTTTGGGGTGGGGTCCAGGTATTGGTTTAATGCTTCGCAAGTAATTCCACAATGTACCAACTGAGAATTGCTGCCTTGGTCATTTATGAGTGCTGTATATACATTTTGCACCCACAGCTCTGATCCTCCTCCTCATCATAATAGCCACTGACTTAGGTATTTTTTCCTCTCACTGAGTTTCAAAGAGCGCAACTCTCATTTCATCTTTTCTTGGCTACCTTTCCCACTTTAAATGTAAAAAGAAAACAATTACCAAAACTCTACTGCCTTCAACAAGGCGGTGTATATATTAATGTTTGCAATACCTGGAATCGAATGTATTTCATAGAAATAAAAATCACAATTTCTTTATTTTGGAAGCAGATAGGGAGAAGGCAGAGGTAGATAATAAATTCCAGAGATGGTTTGTAAACTGCTAATTCATTGGCAGTGAGAAGCAGTGTTAGTCCATGTGTGAGGATGCGAGACGGGCAGGAAGTGCTTGCAGGTGTGTGTTTATAGCTCGCGGATCTGGATAGCAGAGCAAGGTCATAGACTCTTAAAGAGACGTTGACTCCGAAAGTTGGAAGGAACCCTGGGGTCCTCCATCTCCATCCTTTATCCCACACTCGAACCCCTGTCATCACATCCAGTCAGGGCCACGCTGTGACTTTCCCGGGCCCCAGGCACTTTTGCTTTTGTAGGCCCTTTGCTCCATAAAAATATTCAAAATTGTATTTTATGACTGGAGTGGTATAAAATCAACTATAATTCAGGCTTGACTTATTATTATATATTCATATTTATTTTTCTTCCGATTTAAAAAAATTAAAATTTTCATGGACCCCTAAAATAATCCTGAGCTCTTATACACTTGCCTCCTATGCTTAATGGAGAATTTGGCCTTGGTTTCAGAGAAGAGATACACTATCTTATGAGGCAGCCCATATATTTCCATTTAAAGATCATTTTGATTGATAGGAAGTTCTTTCTTACTTTGAGCTGGTTTCCCTTTTAGTTTGAAAACTTTTATCCTTTTTTTCTAGTTCTTTTCCCTAGAGACAGTCTATTCCCTTTTTCTCATGTCCCATGCACTAGAGCCTGGCTTTTTGCAGCGCGGCTGTGGACCAGAAACTTTGACATTGTGGAGGCTGGGGAGCCATGTAGAATCTCAGGTGTCACCCTGTCCCTACTGAATCACAATCTGCATTTTAACAAGCTCCCCAAGTAACTCATACTGACATGAAAGTTGGAGAATCACTGTCCTGCAGAGAATAATAATTGCAAACATTTGTCGAGTGCTGCTCTATGCTGGCCATCATTTTATGTGCTCTGTGTGGATTGTCTAATTCATCCTTTGACCGGTCCTGTTTATTTTCCCCATCTTACAGATGAGTGAACTGAAGCATGAAGGAGCCAAGTGACTTCCCCAAGGTTTATCCAGTGAGGATGTGGTGTACAGGAATTCAAACCAGGCAGTGTGACTCCGGGATCTGTGCTCTTCAATCTCTATGCTGGTCTGCCCGTCCTCCGGTGCCCTTCTCCTTTGAGGAGAAGTTGCTGCTGTTCTGTTCACAGCCCAGATTACCAGTGTGGGAGCAATGTTTTCACACCACTTAACCCCACCCTCTTGTTATAGCCGATTGGACGACAGGTGGATCCTCGATCCATGGCAATCCATAGCTATTCTGCAACCTATCACTCAGGTGGTCTGCTAAAAAAATAGTAAGCCAAGCCACTTGGACTCTCACTCAATGATATTTAAATGGAGCAACTTGGAAAGAATTTTCTTGTTGTTAAGGAGCTGGAAGGAGTGGCTAGGTGGCCTGTAGATGAGTCATGTTCAAAATGACTTACTATAATAAAGGCATTAGAGCTGCTGTTACTCTAGTATCTATAGACCCTTCACTCCAAATCCACTCTCCCACTCACTTCTCCAGGACTTCCAAGCCCATTATGGCGACATCTTTTGAATTTCCCTGGGAGTCCTTTTATTGTACCCTGAGAAGCCCTACAGCAATCTCACTTTACTTGGGCTAGCTCAAATGGGTTTCTATTTGTTGTCATAAATGTCAAACTTTGGGAACACACATTCACATATTTGAAAGCACCTGTGCGTCTCCCCGAGCTATCCCTTCTCTAAGGGAGACCCGCAGTTCCTTCGGTTAATCCTCATGTCATGTGTGTCATGATTTCACTCCCTCCCTTGGTCCTTCCTCTCTGGCCCGTACTGTTGTATCCTTCGGAAATGGACCGAATGTAGGCTGGAATTGGAAACTACTCGTGGGGAGCAATTTGACGGCTAAAGAGTGGCCCTACCAGCCTCAAGATTTCTTCCTTAGCATCTGGCAAGACTCTTCCCTGGAGCCTTAAAATTGTTTCTGTTCACAAGAGGGGCACACTGTGGCTGGGGCTATGGCCGAGAGCAAGGGGTAGGCCCCTTGAAGGAAAGCAGCGGAAATCGGGGTTGGGGGAGAAAGGACAGAGGGGAGTTCTTCCCAAGCCTGCCCTGGCTCGAAGGCATTTCACAGGAGAAACCCCTGGTGGCAGACTGTGTCTCCCAGACTCCGGGGGAGGAACAGTGCGAAAACTGGCAGACGACTAGCCTGTAGCAGCCCAGAGGAACTCCGGCCCATTCCCCCTGTGGTTGTCGTGTTCAGGTCAGTCCTAACTTTAGCCCTGCAGTCCTCGAATGGGGACAGTCCACTAGTGGATTAAATCCTCCTTAAACGACTAAGAAGCTTTTAGCCAGAGATCAGAAGAAAGGGAAGGAAATTATTTCACCTCTTCTCTGCCTGGTGTGTGATGATTTCCGGGGAAGCCATTCTCCAGTGTTTTGCAGTATAATAACACTTTCTATTCATATAGCATTGATCTCCCAGGGGCTCGAAGTTCTCCACAAGCATTTTATCAGCTAATTTCACCTGGGGGCCCTGGGAGGGAGGGAGGAAGCAAGGACAGCATTTGCTTTATTTTCTTCCTGGCAGCCACTCTTTCAGCTGAGACCTCTGCCCCTCTGAGAGAGGAGGGGGAAGAAACCCCCAAGACTTTCTAGCTGTGTAAATAGGCTTACAGTGTTGTCCCTCTGCTGGCTTAATGCTGAGTGTCCAACTACATCCCACTAGGTAGCAATCCCCATTCCATCGTTTATTTGCCTCGTTTCAATGTGGGATAAATACACTCAGTTTGGAGAAGCTGAGGCACAGAGGGGCTATGCAGGGTGACCAAGTTCTCTTGCCAGCCCATGGGTGAGTCTGAAGCAAGTGTTATCAGATGTTCAGCTGCCAGCAGGTCCGTCTACCTTTTTCCTGCCCGCAGTGAGCAGGGGACAGGTGACTGTGACTCTCCTCATCTGAGGAAATTTGTCTGGAAGCAAGCTGAGGCTCAAAGGCATGTACACTCGAGCCAGAAGGCCTGACCCCAAGCTGGTTGGCGTCTCTCAGACGTGGCTCTCCTCGGACCCACATCCTGTGTGGTGCTCATCAGATCAGGCTGCCTCTCTGGAACTTGAATATTTCCAAAAGGCTCTGAAGGGCCTTTCAAATGGTGCCGGGACATAAATAGCTTTCACAGAAGGATGTCGCCTCCGTGACGTGATGACTGAAGCAGCAGCGCTTTGGATTCGCTGCAATCTGGTGCTCGGGGCAATGCAGTGATGGTGAATGAACATTAGTACACTTTTACCCTGCGAACGAGTCCTTAATAAAAAAGACAAATGGCTTCCAGGTGTCTTGCCACAAATTGCAACAACCGAGTCACTCGAGCTGGATGGAAGAACAAGAGACGGCATAGAATCTTCTCGTGATTCAGTGGCCGCCAACTTGGATTGTCCCCAGTTCCAACTTTAGCATCCTTCTTTAGTCATTCTACCGCACAGTCAGTTCCCTTGTGTGGATGCACAATAGGAGGAAATTCTAACGAACGGGACAAAGCTGCCACTGTCCCATCTGACCAAACAGAGAGAACAGGCTACCCACGCCAGGAAATGCTGTTCCTGAGAGGAACCACCTGTGGCTAGTGCGTGGCAGGGTCTTGAATTACTGACTGATGTGCCGACTCCTGTGGTTGCCAAGGATGCGAGGTAATCCCTCAGGAATGTCCCATCAGGTGGCCTCTGCTGTGATGGCAGGGGCAGGATGGAGTAGAGTGAATAATGGCTTTTACGTCTTGTCTCTGTCATTAACTATGTGACATTAGGAGGGCTAGGATCTCTCTGGGTCTTTGTTTTCTCCTCTGTGGGGTTAACAACCAAGAAAGATTTGGGCAAGAATCAGATGATAAACTCAAATGCCTCTGGGGGCCAGACAGGTGATATGAATGAATGCATTGTCTGGGTGTAAGACAATAGGGAACTAGAGAGTCAATACCTTGCCTAAAGGTATTCAAATAAAAAAAAAATACCAGAACCCCATAATGTAGGCCAAATACAGTGCCAGGGGCCTGAACTGGTCTGAAGACCAGAGTTTCCAGCCTGTTCTGGAAGGTTGCTCCTAGTTTTAGTGATCCAGCCTTTATCTGGAAGCATGTATTCCTATATATCAGAATTCCTAATTCAACTCTGTATGTAATATATCTCTTTCAATGTGAGCAAGTACAGGTATCTGACACTGGGAAGAAAATTCAGGGGAAATGTAGACCAATATTGGCTTTTATAGGCTAAACCATAGCAAAAATCATTGACTGGAAGTTATTGGTTAGAAAAATATATGAAATATAGGTGGTAGGATGTGACTCAGAGGTCATTTGAGTTCTTCTGAGCTGTAGCTCTGGGAAGACAGGGAAAACGAATTCCTTTTTATCATACGCTCCTCCTGTTCAGAGCTTAATTATCTTTCACTCGATTTGTACATAGGCCCACGTGCAGGGACTGTGTCTGTCCTATTAAACGCTGTACATGACCCTGTCACTTGACACTTAATAGGGGCTCAATACATATATGATGAAAGAATGATTGCATGAAAATAGTAGTAGGCCCTAGGTTTCAGTCTTTTCTCTTTAACACCACCCAATAAGCTACTGATTGCGTAATTTATTTTACAGGTATAGACATAATCATGCCAATTCTTTGCTCAAAACCTTCCAAAGACTGCACATTGCCTACTCAATAAATTTCAAACTTCTTAGCATGGCCTTCACTTCCCTCCATGTTATGATTTCTTTTTGTTCAGTTCCATTTCCAAATGACATTGTTCTTCCACTCCCCCTATATTATAGCCCAGCTTAACTATTTGTTCTTCAAACAGGTTCTATTATTTTCATGGCATTCCCTCTGTAATGCCCACCCCTTCTGTCAAAATATCATCCATCCTTCAAGATGCAAATACCTGCTCTCTGGGAAACCTTTCTTTATTTTAAAGCCAAATCAGAAATAATTTCTTTCTTCTGTGCTCTTTCTGTATATCTCAGTTATAGTGAGTATTACATTCTGCCTTGAGTTATAGCTATTTATTTATGTACTCATGTCCTCTAGTCAGTGAACTTCTTAAAATCACAGACAATTAATTGTTCTTCTTAGTCTATTTAATAAACATGAAGGCATTCAATGCATTTATGTTAAACGATAAAACTAAAAAGTCTTTATTGGTTGTTTTTACTGATGAAGGAATTTTGGGGGGCTATCAGTCCGTAGTTAGAGGAAACCGCAAACAGGTAAGCCTGGTGAAAGAACAAGATACTCCAAGGAAAAAGTGTCACCTTTTAAGATTGAATTTTATAAAAATGTACAGAAAAACTTCCGAAGCAATCCAGCCTAAGATATAGGGAATAGTTTACCAGTGGGATTAAGTATCTTCCTGTTAATTATAAAGAAAAATCATCTGTAAAGTATGGGATCTGAACTATTGTTGATGTAAAAATGGGTGGCATTACAATGACAAGTGCCGGGGAAGGGCATTGGTCTGCACGAACTTGGAGATAGTTCATGGAAACTGTTACCATATCTTTATTGTTGTCCAGAAAAGAGGGCAGGCTGTTCTCACTGACTGGTCCCAGTTCTTTAGACAGAACAAAAAGAGGCAATTTATTAGGCCTCGTAGCCCAAAATAAAGAGCCCCTAAAGATATCCCACACCCTGTGTTCTAACTCTGCATTCACCGAGCAATTTTCTGATCCATAATTTATTAGTTACTACTAATGAGCATCTACTATGTGCCTGGCCCTGTTTAGTGCATTTTATGTGTGGTATCTTACCTTAATTTTCACAACAATCTTTTGAGGTTGGTATTAAAAGCCCCATTTGGAGATGAGGAAAGACTGAAGGCAGTTAAAGCAATTTCCTCAGTCACTCATCAGAAAATGGTAGAGCTGAAGATTCAGTTCAATCTCCACCAAAATACCAACAACATTCTGCACAGAAATGGAAAAAAACCCCTGAAATTCCTGTGAAATCACAAAGGACCCCAAATAGCCAAAGCAATCTTGAGGAAAAAGAACAAAACTGGAGACGTCACACTACCTGATTTCAAAGTATACTACAAAGCTATGGAATTGGTATAAAAGCAGACACATAATAGAGAGTCCAGAAATAAATCCATGCATTTACCACCAACTGATTTTTGAAAAAAGGTACCAAGAGCACACAATGGGGAAAGGACAGTCTCTTCAATAAATGGTGTTGGAAAAACTGGATAGCCACATGCAGAATAAAATTAGACCCTATCTCTCACCATATATAAAAATTAACTCAAAATGGATTAAAGAATTAAATGTAAGACCTGAAAGTACGAAACTACTGGAAGAAAATATAAGAGAAATATTTCAAGACATTGATCTGGGCAAGTGTTTTTTGGATACGACCTCAAAAACACAGCTAACAGATGCAAAACTGGACAAATGGGTTTACGTCAAATTAAAAAGCTTCTACACAGCAAAAGAATCAACAGAATGAAAAGACAACCTATAGAATGGAAGGAAATATTTGCAAACTAAACATCTGAGAAGGGTTTAATATTTAAAATAACAAAGAACTTAATTAACTCAATAGCAAAAAAACAAAAAAACAAACCTAACCCAATTAAAAAATGGGCAAAAGATCTGACTAGACAGTTCTCAAAAGAAGACATACAATGGCCAATAGGTACATGAAAAAATGCTCAACATCACTAATTGTCAGGGAAATTCAAATCAAAACCACAATGAGATATCACCTCACCCCAGTTAGAATGACCATTATCACAAAGACAAAAGATAACAAATGCTGACGAGGATGTGGAGAAAAAAGAACTCTTATTCACCATTGGTGGGAATGTAAATTAGTGCAGCCATTATGGAAAACAGCAGGAAGGTTCCTGAAAAAATTAAAAATAAAACTACCACATGATCCATACATCCCACTACTGGGTATATATCCAATGAAAATGAAATCAATATGTCAAAGAGATACCTACGTTCTCATGTTTATTGCAGCACTGTTCACAATAGCCGAGATATGAAATCAACCTAAGTGCCCATCAATGGATGAATAGATAAAATGTGGTATATAAGCACAATGGAATACTATTCATCCATAAAAAAGAATGAAATCCTGCCATTTTCAACAACCTGGATAAACCTGGAGGATATCATGTTAAGTGAAACCAGCTAGGCACAGAAAGACAAACAGTGCCTGACTGCACACATGAGGAATCTAAAAAAGTTGATCAGATAGAAATAGAGAGTAGAATGGTGGTTACCAGGGGTGGGGGTGGTTAGGGGAGTGGGGGATGGGGAGATGTTGGCCACAGTGAGATAGGAAGAATAAATTTCAAGAGATCTATTATACAGGAAGGTGACTATAGTCAATGATGATACATTATATTCTTGAAAAATGTAAAGAAAGTGGATGTTATATGCTCTTATCATAAAAAAATGATAACTAGTTGAGGGAATGCATTTGTTAACTAGCTAGATGTAACTATTTCACAATGTATACGTACTTCAAAACATCATGTAGCACATAAGAAAACATATAATGTTATCTGTCAATTTTTAAAAAATTTTAAGAAAACAAAAAATACCAAAAAAAATTAAAAAATAAAAATAAAAAGAGCCAGGAAAAGATAAAAGAAGAAACAAACAAAAAAGAAAATGGTAGAGCTATGATTTAAACATGGGTTGGACTAAATTTCAATACTTGCTTTCTTTTCTGCATGCTCTTGCCTGTTGGAAGGGACCTGCTTGGTGCTTCTTGCTTGTTGCATTCTTGGGCCAGAGATGTCTCCCTGGCTGGAAAGTAAGTAGTGGCCACAGTTGGTGGGATCTAAGCCCCCAAAACTGGCTCACTTCTCGGTGAAATGGTTATTGCGTTTGCAAGTACAGGATGGAAACAGATCCGACCTTAAACTGCAATATGCTCATTAAGATAGAGCTTCTGTGGCTCTGACAAATACAGGCTGTCAGTTCTACCCCTTACAGCACTGATTAACCACTGGAAGGATTGGGAAAAACACAAAACATTCTTTGTGTGTCATCTTTAAATGCGAAGCACACTGAAATTTACTTTTTCTCCTTTGAGCTCCAACTTAAATGGATAAAAGTAGCTTGGTATTATTGCTTTTGTTTTCACAGCTGCCAACAGAGCTCTGGCTCTTCTCGTTCAATTCACAATACCCACAGTTGAAATTACATGTGTCTAAAGATAGGAGATGCGGGTCAGAGCTCCTAACTGGATATTGTCCTTGGTTGAAATGGAATATATTTATTTTAGCTCAAAGTAGTTCCTGACCACAAATGAATGTGAAAAATCTACAGAAGTTCTAACTTGGGAAGTTTTCATTTATATACTCTTGACAACATCATATATGTTGTGTTTTCATTTAAAATGCTATTTTAGCAATTAACGGAAGGCCTATACAGCCCATTTTTCGTCTGAAACACATTGGGAAGTTTCACAGTTAAATGCCCGTATTGCAGGTTTGTACTGAGGGATAGAAATGAGTTGGGGGATGATCACAAAGTTGGTAGCAGGGGTCCAGTCGTGTGGGAGTGTCTTGGAGAAGGGTTCCGAAAACCTAGCTGTGAGATGGCTTGGGGGCTTTTTAGCCCAGGAGAGAATTCCTAGACAGACAGGCAAGGGAACTTCAGATATTTGAGGGACTCATTTTCCCTGGACAGAAAGAAATAGGTTTCCTCTCTTTTACCCTAGAGGGCAGAGCTTGGACTAAAAAAGATCAGTGCAGGGAGAGAGTCATGTACATGTGGGAGAAATCTTTAGGATGCTTGGGGAATTTATTAGAAAAAACAATATTTGAACACCAAAGATGTTTGGAATGATGGTGGGTGCTGCCTCAAGTAATGATCTTTTTCCTGTCTCTGGGGTGCATTCAAGCCAGGGAATTTATGGCAGGGATTTCAGCACTGAGTGAGAGGTTATACCCAATGACCCAAAGTTCCATTCCAATTCTAAGAATTTCTTTCATAGTTTAACTTATACTCTCATGTCAGTTGCTCTTATACAAATGGTTTAACAATGTTTATTGGAGAAGAGTGTATCCATGCATTAGAATCTTACTGATTTAATATAATTCAAGGGGGAAGCTAGTTTGGTTGGCGAAGTCAATTATGAAATGATTGTAAATAATAAAAGGCCATTTTATTACTTTCCAGTCCATAGATACATGGAATTATGTCTACAAAAGTTGCCTGATCAAGGTCCTGCTTTAATGAATAGAGAATGATTTGTAATCAACATATCAGAGTACCAGGCTTACTGGCCTTTGCTTAGATTAGAGTGAAATCATTTCTAATTCACAGTGTTTGAAAACAGTTGATTCTCTTAAGTAAATAAATAGGCTCTTCAAAATTTCATTTTAAGTGCTTATTTTTTCTGCCAACTCTTCTTTTTTTCTGTTGATAGGGCAAGGGAAGCTTCTGTTCAACACCTGTCAAAATGTCACAATTAAAAAACCAGGCAAAAGCACACCATGAATAAATGAGATTTTTTTGCTGTGTTTTGGCTAGACCAATTCTCTGTCTCCTAGATTGAATGTTAGATTGTTCAAGACTCATGGAAAGAAACTTTCTGAAGGGCTATTTATATCTAGAGGATGTGGCAAAGAATTGGATTTAACAATTTATTCATTCATCAAAATTTAATGTTCAAAAGACCATATATTAATGAATTCATTTATATGAAATGTTCAGAATAGGCAAATCTATAGAGGCAAATTAGATTAGTGGTTGCCTAAGGTGAGGGTGGGGAGTGGTAGGGTGACTTAAGGGGAAATCTGGAGCCACTGCTAATGGGTGTGGCTTTCTTTCTGGAGTGACGAAAAGGTTCTAAAATTGATCGTGCTAATGACCGGACAACCCTAAATACAGTCATGTGTCGCTTAAGGATAGGAATGTGTTCTGAGAAATGCATACTCAGGTGATTTGATCTCTGTGTGAACATGATAGAGTGTACTGCCCAAATCTAGGCGGTATAGCCTACGACACACCTAGGCT